>JAAAKG020166079.1:0-28332 GCA_010014905.2 Druon quercuslanigerum
CAACATACGTGAATTGTCAAAGAAAAAAATGAATTTCCAAATCAAAAAGACAAATTTTTATCCAAATTCTTTAATTTTGAATTAAAAGGGTTTTTACTGGAATAGTTACATTTTTAGCTAAAAAATTGATAAACAACAAAATAGCTACATTTCTAAAAAGATATACATTTTCAATTAAAAGTTGTATGTAAGTATGCATTGAAATTTAACATTACAGATTAATATTAAATATTATAAATATAAATAAAATGATTATTATCCATTTACTTGTAAATTTAACTATTTAGTTGAAAAGACCACTATTATATTCTTTATTTAGGATTAATCTTATTTATTTCATTAGTACATAAATTATAAAAAGTTTACAGACAATTTAAATTATTTTTGGTTCAAAATTTTATTATCTATTTAAAAATATAATTATTTTGTATAAATAAAAAAGCTTTCTAAAAAGTCATCACGTTCGGTAAAAAATTTAACTGTTTTGTTGAAAATTCTTTTTGGGCTAAGAAATCTCTTTTGATTCGTATTTCGCATATTTTGTTTAAAATTCGTATTTTTGGTCCTTCTCGAGCAAAAATGCAACGTTTATAAAAAATAAATATTTTTAGGTTCAGGATTTAACAGTTCTATTTAAAATTCATCCTTTTTTTAGTTAAAAATTAAATTTTGTGCTTCAGAATTCTTTAATTTAATAAAAAATTTATCTTTTTTGTTGTAAATTAATCTTTTTGTTTGAAAGTTTAAAAACTATGTTTTTGAGTTGAACTTATTTTTTAAAAATTCTGAAAAAAATTATTTTATTTCTCACCTAAAAATTCACGTTTTTTTTCGAGAATGCTTAAATTTGTATGCAAATTCGTCGTTTATACTAGTAATTTAATCTTTTAAAAAAAAATCATCATGTTTAGTTGACATTTCTACTTTTTGTTTCAGAATTCTTTAATTTTATTGACAATTTTTATTTTTAATTACCCCGCATGTTATTAAACTTTTAAACTAAGAAAAGTTACTTTTTATCCCAAAATGTAATTGTTAAACTTTTAATTATAAAAAACAATTTTAAATTTAAAAAATATTACAATAATTTTTAACTGTCTTTTTGAATCATTAACAAAAAATGCATTTTGAAAAAATTAGTTAAACTTTAAAACGTAGTTTTAAACTGTTTTACCACAAAGATGAATTGTTAAACAAAAAAAAAATCATTTGCTATAGCAAAAAACGAATTTTTAACAAAATTTAATAATTCTGAACCAAAAAGATGAATTTGCAACTAGAAAAGACGAATTTTTAATAAAATTAAGCATTCTGAACCAAAAAGTTAAATTTTTAATTAAATAAGATTAATTTTCAATAAAACAGTGTGTATAACTACCAACAAAGACGAATTTCCATTAAAATTAAAGAATTCTATAACATTATTTGAATTTTAATAAAGAAAGTAAGCAAATTTTTTATAATTTTTAAGAAAGTAGTTCAACTTTAAAACCTAATTGTTAAATTTTGAAAAAAATTGAATTTTCAAAAAAAATGTTTTGAAAGATTAATTTTTTCACATTGTTAATATTAATCAATGTTTTAATAACATTGTTCAAGACCAGTATAAAAAACCAAGTAACATCTAAAATTATCAACAAGATTAACTTTTTACAGAACAAAAGAATTTTTAACAGAATTTCAAAAACTCTTAATTAAAAACTTGAATTTTCAACTAAAAAAATGTGAAAACAAAAAGATTAGTTTACAATAAAAAAGAAATTTTTTTCTTGAAATTCAAAAATTCTGAACTTTTAAACCAACAGATTAGTTTCCTACCGGGAAAAACGAATTTTTAGCAACATTTAAAAATTCTCAAGCAAAGAGTTGAATTTTCAAACAAGAAACTTGTTTTATAACAAAAAAGACGACTTTTTAATAAAATTCATGAATTCTAAACTAAAAAGTTGAATTTTAGAGAAAGAAAGAAAATAAATCAATTTTTGTTTGAATTAAAGAAAGTAGTTTAAATTTAAACCTATTTGTTAAATTTCAAACAAAAACTAATTTTTTAAGAAAAAGATTAGTTTCCTTCCCAAACAAAAGAATTTTAGACAAAATTCAAGAATTCTCATTCAAAAAGTTGAATTTAATACTACAAAAGATGAATTATTAAATACAAAGATTAATTGACAACCAAAAAGACAAACTTAAAATAAAATTTCAGATTTCCAAACCAAAAAGTTGAATTTTTGTATAAAAAAATGTGTTTGTCAACAAAAAGTTTAAACTACTACAAAAAAAACAAACGAATTTTTAATAAAATTCAAGAATTCTGAACCAAAAAGTTGAATTTTTAAGAAAGAAAGTAAATAAGTTTGTTCCGATTTTTAAAAAAGTAGTTCAGCTTTTAAAACTTATTGTTAAATTTTAAACAAAAAATGAAATTTCAAACAAAAAGTATAATTTACTACCGGAAAAATTCCTTTTTTTACCAAAGTTCTTGAATTTTCAACTAAAATAGATGAATTTTAAACAACAAAAAAATAACTTGTATAAAAACATGACGTGAGTTTTTCAACAAAAAGTTTAAATCACTATACCAAAAAAGATGACTTTTACTTAAAAGTTGAGAATATTAAACCAAAAAGTTGAATTTTTAAACAAAAAGATTAATTTTCTACCGGAAAAATTTCTTTTCAAGAAAGTTCTTGAATTTTCAACTGAAAAAGATGAATTTTTAAACAAAAAGATTAATTTTCTACCGGAAAAATTTCTTTTCAAGAAAGTTCTTGAATTTTCAACTGAAAAAGATGAATTTTTTAAAAAAAGAATAATTACCAACCAAAAAGACAAATTTAAAATAAAATTTCAGATTTCTAAACCAAAAAGTTAAACTTTTGTATAAAAAAATGAGTTTTTCAACAAAATGTTTAAATTTCTACCAAAAAAGATGACTTTTCCTTAAAATTGAAGAATTCTCTACCAAAAAATTGAATTTTTAAGGAAGAAAGTAAATAAATTTGTTCTGATTTTTAATAAAGTCGTTTAACTTTAAAACTTGTTTTTAAATTTTTAAAACAAAAATAAATGTTTAAACAAAAAGATTAATTTTCTACAAAGAAAATTCCTTGTTAAGAAAGTTCTTGAATTTGCAACTAAAAGAGATAAATTTTAAATGAAAAGATTAATTTCCAACCAAAAAGACAAATTTGAAATAAAATTTAAGATTTCTAAACCAAAAAGTTAAAACTTTGTATAAAAAGATGAGTTTTTCAACAAAAAGTTTAAATTACTACCAAAAAAGACGAATTACCCTTAAAATTCAAGAATTCTTATCCAAAAAGTTGAATTTTTAAGAAAGAAAGTAATTAAGTTTGTTCTGATTTTGTAAGAAAATAGTTCAACTTTAAAACTTATTGTTAAATTTTGAACAAAAAAGTGAATTTTTAAACAAAAAGAATAATTTCTTACCGGAAAAATCACTTTTTAACAAAATTCCTAAATTTTCAACTAAAATAGATAAATTAAAAAAAAATTAATTTACAACTAAAAAGACAAATTTAAAGTAAAATTGAAGATTTTTAATCCCAAAAGTTAAACTTTTGTTCAAAAAGATGAGTTTTTAAAAACAAAGTTTGAATTACTGCCAAGAAAGATGAATTTTCCTTAAAATTCATGAATTTTCAACCAAAAAGTTAAATTTTTAAGAAAGAAAATAAATCAATTTGTTCTGATTTTTAATAAAGTCGTTAAACTTTAAAACTTATTGTTAAATTTTGAAAAAAATGGATTTTTAAACAAAAAGATTAATTTCTACCGAAAAATTTCCATTTGAACAAAGCTCTTGAATTTTTTAATAAAACATACGAAATTGAAACAAAAAGATTAATGTACAACTAAAAATATAAATTTTTTTAAAAATTTCAGATTTCCAAACCAAAAAGTTACATTTTTGTATAAAAAGATGAGTTTTTCAACAAAAAGTTTCAATTACTACCAAAATAGACGAATTTTCCTTAACATTCAACTTTAAAACCTAATTATTAAATTTTGAACAAGAGAAATTAATTTTCATAGAAAAAGATTAATTTTCTACCTGAAAAAACAAATATTTTCCAAAATTCAATAATTTTTAAACAAAAAGTTGAATTCTCAACTGAAAAGTTGAATTTTCAAATGAAAAATACGAATATTTAAACAAAAAGATTAGTTTACAACCAAAAAGACTAATTTTCATAGAAATTCAAAAATTCTGAACTTTTAAGCCAACCGATTACTTTCCTACAGAAAAAAACTAACTTTAAACAAAATTCAAGAATTGTCAACCAAAAAGTTAAATTTTAAACAAAAAACGAGAATTTTTAAACAAAAAAATCCGTATGCCGCCGTAAAGTGATAACGCAGTTTATGGAGATACTCTAGGTTTTTAAACGAGAGAGACTAATTCTCCAACAAACAAAAAAAACAATGGTGAACCAGGTCATTTTAGAAATTGAAAATTTAGAAGAAATAATTAGGACATTCACATTTATTTTTATAAATAATCGAGAAATAACTAAATGGTTTAAAAATATTTCTACCGACGATTTTCTCAAATCCTTCTAATAATAGATGATGACATCTTTACAAGTAAAGCATCGAGAAATTGGCGAACGAGCTGGGCCGAGTAAATCAAAGGATAAAGATATAAATCCTTTCGACCTTAGTAAACCGAATTGATGGTATCTCTCCTCACCCCATTAGATAGCGATGATTTTTTTGCGGTCGCAAAGTTCAAGCTGAGCATTAATTAATAATTTGTATGTATGCGAATGATAAAAATTATTAAGTTGCGTTAATAAATTGACAAGCTGAGAGGAAAAGCGAACTAAAAAAAAACTTTCGCAAAAGCCCAGGATGGAGAACAGTGATTTTGCAGTGGAAATTTGAATTTAAGATATTTATTTATTATATTTGTAAATTAAATAAGAAGTTTTTAAAGGCAATAAATGTTCTTATAGTATCAATTCAATACACACCATTTGAAGCTGCCAGTCACACTATTTTCAGTGACCGGTCGCACCATTTACAGCGACCAGTCACCCCATTTGGATCGACCAATCACACCATTCGCAGTGACCGGTCACACCATTTAGAGCGACCATTCAGCCATTTTGGAGCGACTAGTAACACCATTTGTAGTGACCGGTCACACAATTTGGAGCGACCAGTCATTCCAAGCCGTACAGTCATTCTTCATTCCAACTAAATGTCACGCTTAACTCCAAAGTGATAAGTTCACTTCTGGCTTGCAGGTGGAGGGATACACACCATTGCAGCGGGATCTGACTTCAAGAACTTTAGAGAGTAGATTAACCTTATAAGGCTTAACCTCAGGTTAAGTAAATCCTGATATCGCTGAACTTCAAACTTTAATTGACACGCAGAGAGGAAAAGCGATTTAAAAAGGAAAGCGTAGGCAAAAGCGACGTAAAAAAACAGACGCAAAAGCCCGGGATAGAGAACAGTAACTTTGCACTGGAAGTGTGAATTTAGGATATTTATAAATTAAATAACAAGTTGTTTAGGGCAATAAATGTTTTTATAGTTTTTAAGCATTTATTTCCTTTTAAAATAATTAAATATAATACATTCCTTCCATTCAGTACACATAATTTAGAGCTGCCAGTCACACCATTGTCAGTGTCTGGTCACACTATTTAGAGCGACCAGTCATCCCTTTTGAAGCAACCAATCACACCATTTTCAGTGACTGGTCAAGCCGTTTAGAGCGATCAGTCACCCCTTTTAGACCGACCAATCACACCATTTGTAGTGACCGGTCACACCATTTGGAGCGACCAGTCATTCCAATCAGTGGAAGGATACACACATTGCAGCGGGATCTGACTTCAAGATCGTTAGAGAGTAGATTAACCTTGTAAGGCTTAACCTCAGGTGAAGTAAATCCTGATATCGCTGAACTTCAAACTTTAATTGACACGCAGAGATTTTTAAAATTTACTTGCTAGTTTAAAATATTCGCTTCTATTTTTTACTTTAACTTAATTATTACATATATTTATTTAAATTTATTTGCCAATTTTGAAGATTATTTTTAAACTTCGCGCGCAACATACTACTTGAGCTATTATGGATGCGTTTGAAGTCATCTTCAGCAGAAGCCAATGACATTTTTTAAAATTTGAAACGCTACAAAAAAAAGTTTTGCGATTACTCCGTGAGTTTCTGATGGAAATTTTAACGTAGAATCTGAATTTCATTAATTTATAGTAATTTTGATTTGGTTCAAGCCAATAGTGGGTCTGAATATGGACGACACAATATGGGTGTTAGTTTAAGGAAAAATTTACTTGGTACCGTATGCATAGATCAATAGCAGATGTTCTTGATCTGACAAAATATATTATTAGACGGAATATTACATTTTATTGATCTGAAAATATAGGACATTCAGTTAAGCAATATTGATTTAATTAAAGTATGTACATTCTCAATTTAAGGATTTATGGTATTGCAACAATACAAATGTATCTTAACCTAATTAAAATTAGGAATCGTGATTCCTGAAAAAGAGCTGAAATTACCTGTTTTATGAGAAGAGAATGTACTCAATTAGGCCACTTTATCTTCATCTATAATTTATAAGTACTCTGTTTAAAGAGCACTTCAATCTAAAAAGTATACATTTAATAAAATTTACCAACAGTGCGTTTCAAATTCTGATTTAAACCGGGGATAGGTTTTTAAATTATTTCTTCTAAACTAGAACTGAAATTATTTTGCAAAATTACCGTTGTTTTTTTATAATTTTATTTACTGTTAAGTGTGAAACTTACTTGAAAATTTTTATTTCTAAGATCTTAACAAGCTTGCTAATATGCGCCGCTCGTATTTTGAGGTTATGCAAAGAAATAAAGCACTTTAAAAACATTTCAACTTCTGTGAAATGCTTTGATATTCTTCGAAATACAAAAAAAAAACACTATGTATGTCATGAACTTAATTTTGAATTCACGTAAAATTTAATTTATTGCATCTTTATTTTAAGACTACAATAAGGTTCTATTATATTCAACTAATCAAACACAAAATTTCACACATAGAAAATCATAAATTTGAAGTTTAAAGTGACGAATTTGGATTGGATATTTTTTAATTTCGATCTTATTCATTTTCATGCTTCAGAAATCTCTTTCTGTTAAAACCAGGTATAAGGGATTGCAAATCCCACAATTTAAGCAGCTCATCCATAAATGGAAAAGCACTTGTGGAGACACTTTGAATACAAAAACGTCATAAAACTCAAAATTTGATTAAGCACTCGATTCAAAAACCAGGAAAATTCCCGTTGCGAATTATTATGTTCGTTGCGTCGTCTCTCGTGTTACCACGTGACTCGGGCGATTCTTCGCATCCTTGGCGCGTTTTCACAGGTTCACAAGCATTCTATCAGTGCTCAGAGCTTCCCGCGCTGCGCATTCGTCGCCTCTGCCCCGTGATTGGATACTGTTAGCGCGCTGATTTTCAATACTAAAATAATCAAATCAATTGTTTACAACAAATAATAAACGAAAATTGTATACAAATATTGAGCATTTTTTTAAAAGAGTATTACTAATAAAAAAAGTATTCCTTCCAGTGAATTTAAATCTGATCATTTAACAATTATGAAACGTTGTAAATAGGTGATGTGCATATTTTATTATTTTTAATAAGCGCGCTAACGGTTTTTAGGATTTGTCTTTTGGACTGTAAAGTTAATATTCCATACCATTTCAAATTTCACAGAGGTTATAAGAGATCCAGCAAAATTTAACTTTCCAGTCACATATGCAATTTTTATCTTCTAAAAGTTTACTCTTTTTCACAAATCTCTTATCATTTTTGAGATACCTTTTTCAATATCATCTATAAGGTGAATTAACTATGAGTGCTCGAGGATTAATTTTTAATAATTACATTGATATAATGTATATTGTTGAAACTATAGACTTTTTTGATTGTTTGGAGCACATCATGTATTCGTTTTGAATGGATATTGTCTTAAATCAAAATATGCATGCATCTTGCTGAGAAATTTACTAGAACCAAGAAACAGCTAATTAGAGTGCAAGTTACTTATTTTAAGAATATTAATTTCTGAATCGAAATTTTTTTAATGACTTAACATAAAGGCATATTGGAACAAAGTAATTTAATACTTCTATGCTTAAAATTGATATGTACTAGATTTAAGCAGTATTACTGATTCCATTATTTTGTTAATTCAAGACAATCAGTTCTTTACACTCAGGAAATATTACCTTCGTTCAAGTGAAATTGGGCAAGTACATAACTTTACTTGATTTAATGGCAATCCTTTTTCAGTGTAAGGGGACTTTGTAAAGGCTCCTATCGGTTCCTTCGGTCCGCCAGGGAGCTTTTCATAACTGTCACAGGAATGGTGAGTTTGCCGTAATACCTTTATTTTTCAGCACTTGAACCATTCACATCTACATATACATACACCTAATTTGGTATAAAACACAGATTATTTCACGATAAATGTTCCATCGAACTAGAGTTTAACTAGGTCATTGTGTTTTTATTGCTTCGTACGAAGTGATCGATTACCGCGGTAGAATTTAGAGTTGAAACTCGTTCGAAGTGCAAAATCGTTGTAGCGATTCTGTTTCTCTAGCGTGTATCTGTTCACCGCGAAACCACACTTGCGATTCTAGGGAAACTCAGCTCTTTGCGATACGTAACTTCACGACCTACAAACTCTGCGAACGTGAACCCATTAGGCGTCAACTGAAGCTAACATTTTCCACTGTATAACTGTGCGTTCAGCGGTGTGAGGTGTCACGGCCCGGCGGAACTAAAGAGTGAACTCAGTTATCTTTGGAGTAGCTTTATTTGTACTAAGAAAGAAGCTGTTTACTGCCAAACAGAAGAATTTGCTCGCATTTTTGCTGTCACTGAAGCGCTCATGTTATTTCAAGAATTAGCTTTTTGGTATCCTTTACATGAATAGTGGTAACGTCCATCTTGGTAGTAATGCTATATAGTAGGAATCGAGTATATGGTTGTATTAATTTAATATTGTATCCTGATAAAAGTTTTTTTTTGAAACTTCCACACATGTATTTGAAGTTTATTTCCAAAACGTAAGTTAACGCTACTATACATAATGTTGTAGTTTTCAAATGCTGGCAATAGTATAGTACCTCACATGTATTTGAACTTTATAATACAAAACAAGTAGCTAGCAACACGACACATTTCGAAGCGAAAATTAAAGAAAAAATGTAGATTATTTTTAAAAATAATTATTTTAAGAATTTCATGGAATTCACAGAGTTTAAAGAATTTACGGAATTCCTATAACGCACGGAATTCACGGATTTCATGGAATTCATGGAATTCACGAAATACATGGAATTTACGGAATTCGAGAAATTCACGAATGTTACTTTATTCATAGAATTCAAGAAAATCAGAGAATTCACGGAATTTACGAAAGTCGCTGAATTAAAAAAAAATCAGGAAATGCTCCGAATTTGCGGGATTCACGCAATCCGAAAATTTTACGGAAATTATAAAATTCATGTAAATGATGAAATACACTGAATTCATGGAAATAATGGAATTCGTGGATTTCAGGGAATCTCTAGAATTTGTGGAATTCAAAGAATTCAAGCAGTTCATGACATTAATCTTTTTCGTGAAATTCAAGAAAATCCTGGAATTCATGGTATTTACGAAATTCCCGGAATTTACGGAATCCGAGGAATTCACGGATTCAAGCAATTCACATAACTAAAAAAAATTAAATAAAATAGCAAAAATATAATTTTGTTTCTGACTGTATAGTGTATACAAAGAATACGTTTACCCCTTTTTCATTGTTCAAACAAATATAAGTTGTTTAAATAATTACTTTTCCAAAAATACTTTTGAAATCGTTATTAATTGTATGTCTTCTATTTTATTTTATTTTTTTTGGTTATGGAAAAATAAGTACTTGAGCAAATAAAAATGGTTGAAAAATATATACTATATTTAAATTTTTGAATATTACGGAATTTTTTTCAAATGTCTGTTATTTTCGGCATCTTCTGCATTCTCCTGCTGCCTTTTGTTCACCACTTGGTGGTGGGATGGGGACCTACAGTTGAAGGTGGGTTCCAAACCACCAAGAGCAACAGCCTTAAGTACTTAGAGAATCTTTTTCTCCAGAGGTACCAGTCCCACGACTCTCCGAAGATGAACAACTCCCTTTCTAGGCTCGTGTTTACCGCATGGGCCACCAAGGCTCTTCCAGAGTGCGAGGCGGGAATCGAACCCGTAAAACGACAGAGTGGGTCCAAAGCCTGTGCCTTAGCCCCTACGATCATCGTCCTACTTTATTTATTTCTTCTTCCTGCAATAGTTAATAAATTATTCTTCATTTGAACATTCATTTTTAATGAAATGCATATGCGGCACATATTCCAAATGGACGAGATTTAGAAGCAGTCCTCGGTTACGGTGAAAAACTCGCTTTTCTACTCTTCACGCACATCCTCATCTATCTTCAATTTACGTCCTCTATTCTGAAACACTTGCACGAAACACATTCTTCGCCCATGCCACTTACACACATTAATCATAGTTTCTATCAGTGAGGCACTGGTACCGGTGGAGAGGGGTAGGGGGAATCTTTCCTCTGGTTCCCGACACTACTAGCGCCTCGAATTGCTGGTTCCCTAACTAAACCTTCTCTCGTCATCTCATTCCCCGCGCTGATCTTTTAAGCTTGTGGGCATCGTCGCCTCTACAACTATCTTCCGTCTATGGTTTAGGCATCACCTGAGGCCGTGCACTATCTATGTTAATAAAATTTTTGGTATTGACAAGTCGAATTTTTGAATACGAAATACTTTGAAAGAAGACTAAATATTATTTAATAACTAAAATGAATTAGTGATTCAAATGTAAAAGGTAGTTAAATAATAAAGATAAACAGTCAAACATGGATTTAAAAGTCAATTTTGGGATTGATCGTGACATTAAATCCAGAGATTCGGACCTATTTTGTCTCTCTCCCGTTTTTTTCTTTTTCTTGTTTCTCTCTCTGTTCTATGACGCTTGAGAGAGTACTAGAAATTCTCCCGCAGCACCTTTCAACCATCACCACCGCGCGCCGTCAATTCTTGGAAACATTAAATCCAGGAACACTAAATCCAGGTTTGACTGTATTGATCTAAAACAACGAAAGAAAGAACATGAGAAAGAAGAGGAGCATGAAATTGAAGACGACAAAGAACAAACCAAAACGAGAAAAAGCTGATTCGGGTATCTTGGAAATGCAAAAAGACACGAACCTTGTGTATGGAGAAATGAACTGAAAGATAGAAAACAAAAGAATAATCGAAAACGAAAGAGATAAATCTATGTATTCAACAAGTTTAAAATATATAGCAGGGAGAGACAGACTGAGAGATAGAAAGAGATAAAGTTTTTAGCAAGGAGAGATAGCATCAGAAATAGAAAGAGATCAAGATTTCTAATAGAAAATAGATAGAATGACATAAAAATTTCTACCATGGAAATAAAGTTAGAGATAGAAAGTAATGACAATTCATTCGTGGAGATAGGCTTAGGAACAGAAGTAGATACAAATTTAAAGAAAGCAAAATAGGCTTAGGAAAAGGGACTATTGCTATTCAGGTCCACCTTCTCTCCCCCATCCGTTTTCTGAATACTTTGGTAAACCTTCCTCTTTTGTCATCTACCATACCAGTTATTTTATTTTGATTCCTTAATCATCCCCTATCTTTCTATTAATTGTATTTCTCTGCCCTTTTTTTCCAAATCTCCATAGTTTACTTCAGTACCGTCTTCTGTGTCTCTAGCATTCAAGAACTCCCTTTCTTCTTGCCATCTCGTTAATTCTATCGCTCACCCTCTCCTCTCTTTTACCTCTATCAAACACTTTCTCTCTAACTCCCCTCCCTTTCCCTCACACAGCTTCGTTTCAAATTTTCATGCCCTCTTTCCCGGTCTAATACTTAATTTCTTCCTTTGCGCTTCTTCTCTCATACATCCTGGCATCCTCCTACCTACCCTTAATGTCCACCTTATATGTCTTTCTTGTAAACTCTCAATATCTTCCTTTTCTTTCCATCCCCATATCTCTGCCCCATAACTTAATACCGGCCATACCAGCTTATAAAATAACTACATTCTCCTACTCCAATGTTTTTAAACTTCTTTTTCCGATTCCCTATATCTGTTTCATTACTACTGCTGCTTTTTTTATCCTTTATCTTATATGAGCTGCATGATCTCCATTCTTTTGCAAAATATATCTCAAATATTTAAATCCTTTTCTTCTTCATTCTCTGGAATAAACACTATGTCGTCGGCGTTTGTCAGTGTATATATCTTTTCCATCCCTATCCTAACACCTCCTAAGCTTTTTCTCCTAATTTCTTCTTCCAAAGTCTAATATTAATATTATAAATAAAAGTGGGCTTAGAGGACATCCTTGCCTCACTCCTCTCACCAACCAGAACTTATCTCCTATTCTAAAAATTTCCGATACTTTCTTTATTAATCTCTTCCTTATCCCCTTTTTCATCATAACTTTGTCTATTTCGCCTCGCCCTTTAGGTGCAAGCACATTGCTATCATTTTTTCCATTTTACTATTTTAATATCTTTGATTAGTATTTTTTTTCTTCTTTCTTTCTTTTTCTTTCTCCTATATTCTTCCTTACACTTTTCAGCTTTGCCCCTTTTTTATGCATATTTCTATTATTTTTTTTCTCTCTCTAATGTCACTATTAATAGTATATTCTTCTTCTTCATCTCCATATATACTTCTGTTTAGGATAAACCATCCCAACTCCTCCGAGCTCTTTAACAAATTCTTTTCCTCCCAACTGAGTAGCTTATCTTTTGATTTTCTTCTTCTCTCTTCTGCCTATTCCCTTTCTCCGCTATCTCCTGTTCTCTCATTGAAATTCCTATCTATAAAAGTCTAATCTATTCTTTATTTTTTTCCATCATTTCTTTTACCTTCTCTGCTTTCTCCTGCATATCTCCGATCTTCCACTTCTCTCCCTTACTTTTTCCCATCCCGTTTTATCTAGCCACGTGTCCATCATTACTAAAACATCCCATTGTCTCAAATTTCTCATAAATTCCCTATCCTTTCTCTCTAATCCTACTATATTCTAGAAACATGTCCTCTGTTCTTCCCTGCATTCGTTTTTTGTTTCTTTTTGCCTTTTACTATTTCTTATTTTTCTATCTCCCGTTCGTTCCTTCCACAGTTTCCCTGCACCTCATTTCTTACTAGCTCTTCCCTTTTTTTTATCCCAATCCCAGCATACTCCGTCTATCTGTATTCTCCCTTATTTTACCCATGTTCTTCTTCCCTTTTTATTTCCTTTTTCGTTATTTTCCTTAACTTATATTGCATCCTCCTTTCCACCAAAGTCAAATCATCCTCTATTCTCTCTGAGCTTCCATACAAAATCCTCGTCTTTGTCATCACTACCCTCTTCTGTTCCCATTTCTTTAGTTTCACCAGTACCATTCTCTCCCCTCTCCCCTTTTCGCTCTTTCCTTCCTACATCGTCATCGTACAGCATCAATCCTTTTTAGTACTTCTTCCATTCCTTCCTGCATATCCTTCCATCTAGCCTTGTGAACTTTATCACTATGTTTTTGTTTTCTTCCTTCCCTTTCTTTTCTATTCTTTGTTTTATTTGTCACAGTCGTTCCATTTTCGTATTCCCACTCTCGCCCCCACCAAGATCCCGGTTCGAGCTTTTTATCTTCCTTATCCTACCTTGCATCTCTATCCTCCTGGTTTTCTAGTTTTTGCTCCAATGAGTGCATCCTCTTTTTTAACTGTTCCCTAACCCCTTTTTCTCCTGCTTTTCTTCATAAATGCCCATTACTTCTATCATGACTTCGCGAATTTCTTTCAGTCTTTCCTCTTTTCTCCGAACTTCGGTATCATTTCCGTTTCCTTCAGGCCTCTTACTATTCTCACCCATGGTAGACTTTGGGATAGAAAAATATAACAAATGTTTATCAAAAAGAAAGATTTAGGGATAGAAATAGATGAAAATTGCTAGCCTGGAGATAAAATTTGAGATAGAAAGTGATAAAAATTCTTTCGTGGTGATAGACTTATAGACAGGAGGAGATACACATCTATAGAAAGAAAGATAGGCTTAGGAAAAGGGACACAAATTTCTAGAAAGGGATATAGATTTTGGAATAGAAAGGAATTCACATTTTTGCAGCGTACAGATAGATTAATAGATAAAATGAGATCGATATTACCAGAAATAGGGACAGACTGAGGGATGGGACGAGACATAAATTACCAAAAACAGGGATAGACTGAGGGATAGGAAGAGATGGATATCACTGTGCACGGTAATACAATTGTGGATGGAAAGAGATAGCGCTTTGGGAATGAAAAATAGATACTCGGAAGTGATAGAAAAGTTCTATCTCTTTCCATCTCCAAATTTCTGTTTCTTTGTGTCTCTTTACTTCCAGCACGGTCGTACTTTTAGCCTAGGTCGTAAAATTTGTACGTAGGGTAGAGCATTCTATAAAGTAAATGACAGTGTAATCTGATTCGCTGACGGACATTTATATCTGTACTTTATTATACGATGAGGGCAGTGATTCCAAGTTTGACAAGTAGACGTACTGCGCTTGCGCTAGCTGATGTGATAAAGAAGTGTGATGCTCGGCCCTGAGGTGGCACTTTGCCTCGTGCAAATTGCACTACTCGTCTTTTATCTCGAGAATTAAATTTGATTAGATTGTTTTGGATTGGATTCCCTATTCTGTTTTTATATTAGGACTATATGCAACCTATTTATAATTATAAACGAGTAGTGTCATAGAAAACAGAGTGTGTCACTCAGCCCCTAAGTGGCACTTTGGCGCGTAAAAATTGCAGTCTTCGTTCTTTGTCTCGATAATTGATTTATAATTGCCGTGAGTGGCACTTTGCCCCGTGTAAATTGCAGTACTCATCCTTCATCTCAGGAATTAAAATGGATAAAATTGTTTGGGATTTTATTTTCTCTTATGTTTATATATAACGTCTCTATGCAAGCTATTTAAAATTATAATCGGCTGGTGTGATAAAAAACAGGGTGTGACACTCGGCCCCTAAGTGGCACTTCGGCTCGTGCAAATTATAGTGCTCGTTCTTCGTCTCAGGAATTAAATTGGATTTGGCTAAAGTGTAACTTTGCCTCGTGTAAATTTGAGTGCCCATCGTTCATCTCAGGAATTATATTGGATTAGATTGTGCTGGATTGGATTCTCTCTGATGTTTACAGATTATGAATAAATGCAATCTATTTATAATTATAATCGACTGGTGTCACTCGGCCCCTAAGTTGCACTTTGCCTCGTGTGAAGTGCATTCCTCGTTTTTTGTCACGACTGCGCCTCGAGTGCGAATCGTACTGCAACTTTAACATTCCGCCGAAAAAGTTCCACTTAGGATTCTTGTATCACAACTATTATGCATCATTGGCACATGCTTACAAACGAGACATCGATCTATAATAGGAAACGTTTAGCCAATTTTTCTCTAATTCGCACCATCCTGAATTCCAAAGCATCTTGTCCCTTCATCTTCAAAGAACAACATTTTATCTGTCCTATCTGTCTTAAGTGTTTTACCTCGTAATCTAGAAGCTCATTGCACTTCAACCTTCATATAAGATTTTTACTTTAAACCTGCTTTTACATTTACTTTACTTGTCCAAACTTTTAATGCTTTTTTTTCCTTGCCTCTATTTTCCATCGTCCGACGAGCTACTCACACTCTTCACGTATATCTTGGATCTTGTATCAAACTACATCCCTTAAAACCATTTCTTCTGTTAACTAAAAATTTACATAATTCGCCGAGTTTGAAACATTTTTCACTTACTCCATCCCATTTTTCTTCACTGAACCCACCCGGCCTTTTGCTCCATTTCAATCGATTATTTTTTCTCTACTTTTTTTTGAAATTCTTGACTTTAATCCTCCTCCTTTTTCTCTGCTTCTAAATTTTACTTAATCACTCGCCAATTTTATTCTACTCCAACCTGTTTCTCCTGCAGCACTTTCTGCCATTCTTGTACCCTACATTTCATTCACATCCATTCCCCCCCCCCCTTCGCTCGCTAATCAACCTCTTTTACCTGCACCGTTCTTATCATATTCCTCCTTTCTCCTTTTCTATATGCCATCTCGAATGAAAATGTTCTTTACACTTTAATGTTTCTTCATCCTGTTTCTCCTGCTTTTCTTTTGCACCCTCTATTCAAATGACCTTTTCCCATTTTTCCTCTTTCCTCTGCCTTATCAACTTGTTTCAAATGAACCCTCTTTTGGTCTTTAACCTATTTCTTCTGCTTCTTCTTCTACTTTGATTCTTTATAATCTATGATGGTCACGACCATTTTCTTACGCTCTCCAATCCACTGCTTTCCTCTGCACTCGTCTTACCATTCTCCTCTTTCCTTTATTATTATAAGCCATCTCGGATAAAAACAAAACCAAACAAATTTTCCTCATCTATTTATTACCAGTGCCCATATTCGAACTAAAGCTGTTTTCAGGGATATATCGTTGTTTTTCCTCCGCACTCCCGTGCAAGGTCCTTCCCTAACTATCCTGCGTAATTTTCGATAGTGGCTATGTACTCTTCCCTGCATGGCGTTGCCTTTCTTGTTCTCCTTCTCTTCCCTTTTTCAGCGAAGCAGACTCTACTAGTGCGACAGTTGGCTAGAATCAACATTAGTACTACCAAAACTTCGCGCTTGCTCTCCTACAATTGCTTTTCATCTTTCCTATGCTACATCTTAACCTCAAAACCCGAAGGGCTACGCATTGAGAAATCTTAGAAACTTAAAACTGTGAATTTGGCAGTCTCAATCGAATTCGCAGAGTGCTAATATTTCTTTGAGATTGCCCAGATTTCCTAAAATTATCGAAATCGGGACACGCCGAGGACAAAACACAATTTTAATTCATCCCCACAAATTTGAATTTTTCAATTTTTCTTTTTGCTCAAGTTTGTACGTCGTTTAGGGGCAAAACACAAGTTCTTGTCATCAGGATTTTTCAAATTTTGTTTTTGCATCAGTCTGTGTTGTTTGTGCATTCAATATTTTCGTTTGTACCCTATTGGTTGCCTAGCTAGCGGCAAATACAAATTTTGTATTATCCCTCTGAATTTAAAAATTTTTCTTTCTGCATAGTTTTACCAAAAAATTGAATTTTTGATTTTTCAATATTCTTTGTGCAATCGAAATTTGAATTTTCGATTTTTCAAGAAAATCCAAAAAGTTGTCTCAAAAATTTGCAAAATCCGCTCACTTTTGGAATGTTTATCGAAAATGGCTGGTTAACGAACTCGTCCTATATTTTAGGATTTAAAAAAAGTGTGTCAAAGATCTATTTGACCCGTTCTTTTTTTCGAGATTTGTCGTGTTTACGGACGGACGGACAACCGGACGGCTGGCTGGACAAACAGACAGACACGATTAATTCACTACCAAAAAAGACGAATTTTTAACAAAATTCAAGAATTCTGTAAAACAAAGTTCAATTTCCAAATAAAAAGATTATTTTTCTAACAAAAATAATAACTTACTACAAAAAAGGATTAATTTTCAATTAAACTCAAGAATTCTCATCCAAAAAGTAAATTTTTTGAAAAGAAAGAATTCTTTTTTTAATTCTTAAGAAAATATTTTGATTGCAAAACCTAGTTGTGAAATTTTAAAGCCAAGAGATAAATTTTAAACTAACAAAGCACAGTTTAAAAAAAGGATTAATTTACTACCAAAAAGGACAAATTTTTAATGAAATTCAAGAATTCTGTAAAACAAAGTTCAATTTCCAAATAAAAAGATGAATTTTTAACCAAAATTATTAATTTTAAACTAAAAAATAAGAAAAAAAGAAGAATCCTTAAACAAAAAGATTAAATTACGACCAAAAAGGACGAATTTTTAACAAAATATAAGAATCCTGAACCACAAATGTAATTTCCAACTAAAAAGATGCATTTTTTAACAAAAATATTAACTTACTACAAATAAGGATTAATTTTTAATAAAACTCGAGAATTCTCATCCAAAAAGTAAATTTTTTGCAAAGAAAGAATTCTCTCTTTCTACTTAAAAAGATGAATTTTTAAACAAAAAAAGATTTATTTGTTACAAAAAAAAACAACGAAATTTAAGAAAAATCAGAATTTTGATAAATTAAAAAAATGAATGAAAAATAAATTTAAAAAAGAATTTATCTAATTTCTAATTAGTTAACTTAAATTTAAATTAAACGTTACTGTAGATGCCCCCCCCCCCCCCCCCTAATTTACCATAACGTAATTTATGGACTATCCCTAAGTTCAGATATTTCCGGAGAGATCTCGTTTATGCATAATTTCCTAATAAAGGTAACATTAATAAAGTCAAAGTAGTGTGCTTACGTTATATGTAAGAGAGAAGAAAGTGTGGCTTACAAGAATTTAATCTTTAAATAAAAATTGTACTTGCAAATAAGAACACTAGAACGGAGTGTACGAGATTCAACGAATATGCAAATATATTTTAAGCGATATTTACTCACGAGAGAATGGAAATTGATTTTATTCTTGAAGAGCTCCGCATTTCAATAATTCCAAAGATTTTCTAAATTACTGTGGGCAAAATATCAAAAATTCTATCTTACAGATTGTAAACAATTTTATGGAAATGTTAATCAACTTTACCTCTAATAAAGAACAAAGGTTTATTTACTTCTAAATAAATAAATATATAAATAAATAATAGGAATATTTTGTACATATTGGCAATGCAATGAGTTTAAAATATATAATTTGCAACATTCCAAAATAATATCAATTGAATTTGAATTGTTAATTTATAAAATACATGGATTTTTTGGCATTCTTGTTATTATTGTAAACAAATAAATTATTCAGGCACTTGTCTATGAATTAAATTTGTTTATTTTTATCATTTTATATTTTTTATATTAATGAACAAAGAGCGGCAATAGGACATTTTCTAATTATTATTTTTTATCTTTAAAAGAGTAACTTAATGGATCCTATTCTCGATGTAAATGAATTTTGCTGTATCTAAAGAAAGTAAAAGTTTTTAAAAATTTAATCTAATTGTTATAAACAAATTATAATAACAAAATGTGAACATCATGGGAATTTTGCTTGAAAAGTATATTTGTAAGTTGAAATTGCTAAATTTTATCTACACGATCATATTTGATTATAAAAATTTGTTTTGTGGGAAAAATAATCTTTTAAAAAATGAAGGAGATTTAAATTTTAAATGGTTTAAATTTAGGAATTTCCAATTGCAAATTTTTAAAATTGCACTGTTGCCAGAGCAAAAAATCTGCCTGTTGGGCACATTCTCATAGCGCGCTACGCGCGCGGCTCGCATTTTTAAACGCCTAGGGCGCGCAAATGTTGGTTCTCGCGGTGAGCGCTCGATGATGAAGTTACCTAGCGCTACGCGCTCGGTCTGTCTATTTACCCCAAATTTGTGCGCGCGCCAGCCTTTTATAATTAAAAGTCCAAGCATCGACAACTGTTATTTGGTGATTGTGAATTCTCTTTAGTTAAAGCTCCTTGGGCTTTAACGAACACATTCTCATCACGTATCTCATACTTCGTACTTGATTTCGTTGAAAATGCGAACTTTAATGATTACTTTTATAATTCTTTCTCATTTTGCATTACATTTTATTCTTAGCCTTCCTGAAAAATGTATATCATTTCAATAAATTTATATTATTACCATTCATGATATGCATTAGTATTGAAACAAAAGTATTTTTACTGTTTTATTTTTATCATTATAAATTTGCGCACTCTATTAAAATAAAAATTATTATTAAACATTTTACTGCAACTTGTGCCTTTTTTTCATAAATCTGATTTACTTATATTCAATATGGATGTGATTTAGGCAACAAATGTTGGTAAATAAAATGTTATTAAATTTTATAGTAAACTGGTAGATATTTTTTGGTTGAGTAACTTTTATCTTTTAATTTTGTTCGCCTCTTGTCTCGTTTTTACAAAAATTTATTTTTTTACTTTCTAATCTTATTTTTCACGATTCAAAGAAAATATAATTGTCATATCTAAAAATTATTAATAACAAATTTATAGATTTTTTTGAAGTGGACAGCTTGACTCTGTTTACTTTAGTACGTACCTTGTGACGTTTTTCGTGAAATTTAATTTTTAAATAATGAATCCTATTTTTTTATGATTAAAACAAAACCCGCGTGTCCTATCAAAAGTTATTTATGACGAATTTGAATGAATTTTCGCTATTTTTTGCAAGAGCAACCTTTTTCTATTTATTTTTTCATAGTTTGTCTCGTTTGTCCAAAAATTTAATTTTTTAATTTTAATGTTCTTTTTTACGACTAAAATCATAAACTATTTATTCTTTCTAAAAGTTATTAGTTACAAACTTGTAGAATTTGTAATCTTGTCGGGCTTTGTAAAATAAACGTTTTTCTGCTCATGACGTTTTTCTTCTCTTGAAAAGAGTCTTATAGATGAATTGTTCGTATTCTCGAGTACTACAAATAGCCGTTATTCGAATTTTGGAATCTTGAAAAAATAGTCTCAAATATTTTGAATAAATGCGCACTTTTTGAATTTTCATCCAAAATAGATGGTTAAGGAACTAGTTTTTTTCTTTTTAAGCCACAAAAAAGTGTTCCAAAGCCGAATCCAATGTGATAAATCTTTCGAAAATTATCGTGCCTATATTACAAAGACTACATACTAAAAAGATCAAAATTATATCCCCTTAAGACAGAAATTTTAGAATCTAGTTGTAAATAAATTATATACTCTTAGGAAATAATAATTCTTGTTTTGATTTCGAGAAATGATTATTTCGGACGAAAAATATATTTTTTTAATTCCAGAAAAACTAAGTTTCTTGATCTACAATAGTAAAAGTTAATTAATTTAAATAAGTACTAAATACTTTTTAAAATTTATTCTGAAGAAATATTTCTTTCTATTAAAGAAGTGTCCTCCAGGAATGATTTGTTTGAGTTCAGGTAAGACTCTTTTTCCTCTCAACAATATTTTCTACTTCTAAAGTAAACAAATCTTTGATTAATAGAAGAAAGAGCCAAGGAAACCAGTGCCATTTAATATGTTTTATCTTTCACTCGGTGTTCATCACGTCATCGTCGCCTCATCATAAATAATGATAATGAAGATATAATAAAACGAGACTATGTTTATCACTACAAATTTAAACATTTCAATTCATTTCTAGCATATTGAGAAAACTCAGCGCCACAAAAAAGTATTCTTCAACCCGAGCTAAGCCACCATACATATACGTTCTTGAGGTCGCTGAATCTGAATCAGAGATCAGTTTGACCCTGTCAAGTCAGAATCAAGGTCAGTTGAAGCTCAAAATGAAGAAAACCATTGTATCAAAGAAAACCTCTGCTCTCAGATATTCTTGGGTTTTCTAAATCCGAATTCAGGGTCACTTGGACTCCAGCCGATCAGGATCAAGGTCAAGTGCAGGTCCAAATGAGAAAAAACCATTGAATCGACGTAAATCTCTACCTTGCAATCTTTTTGGAATCAATAAATCCGAATGTGGGGTCATTTTTACCCGAAAAGTTGGGGATGAAGGTCATCCCAAGTTCAAAATTGAGAAAACCATGGAATTGAACTTGTGGGGTCGAACTAACCCTTAATTCGGGTTCAGCGACCACAAAAACTTCTAAGAGTAGAGGTTCCCTTCAATTCCAGGCTTCTCTTAAATTTGACCTTTGTATTACTTGCGTCCCGCTCTAATGGGGTAAAATTGACCTCGGATTCACTTGATCTTTATTCTGCCCTTATGGGGTCAAAATTACCACGTATTCGGATTCAGCGACTCCCTGAAGTTTTAGATTAGTGGATTTCTCCGATCCAATGGCTTTATTCATTTTGACCTTGCAATGACCTAGATGTTGACCTGATACGATCAAATTGACCTCGGATGCGGATTCAGCGACCTCGGACATGTATAGGCATGGTGTTTTTTATTTCAAAAACTTCTTTATTTTTACCCCTAAATAACACATACACACCTGGCTTTCCAAAAATAGTAGAAAGGAAAAATAGTCTTCACTGTTTATATTTCAATATTCACTTTAATTTGTTATTAATAAATATTTTGCACGTGTTATTTACGTAAATGGGACTCAACTTTACGTTCGTAAGAATAATTTACAAGATAGCAATTCTTTACTAAAGTTCTTATATTCTTTTATTTCCTGTTCAATCAGTTACCTATTTTTTTAACTTCTCGAATAATGCATTAAAAAGTTTTTCCTCAAATTAAAAAACATGAAGATTTTATATACTCTATTCATAATCATGGTTGTTATGCTCAATTCTATTGGTAAATGCAATTGCCAATTGCTATTTCCTTCGAAAGTTTTTAGATTTCTGCGTACATTTTTGACAGTTCTATTGTCCTTTATATGCTTTAGCAATAGTCCTGACGTTTTAAGCGTCATAAACTTACTTTTTGAAAAGAGAGGGCCAACTTCATATTTTACTTCTTTTTTAACATTTTAAATAAAGGTAGTTAAAATGTAAATTTTTTTTTAAAACTTTTATAAATTGTACAGTATAAAGATTTAAATTAATTAAAAATAATACAAATTCACTTAATCGTTTTCAATGCCTCAAAAAGTGAAATTTACATGATATTTTAAGTACTTTCAAACTAATATTAAATAGCTTCAACATTTTATTTTAAAAGCTTCAAAAATATGCATTTTGTTAAATGTTTTTCTTAATATCTTTCAAACGGATTAAAATATTTTTTTAAATGTTTTAAAAATCCTGAAAAAAAAGAAAAAAGCCTAGAAATATTCTAGATTCTTTTTTTTACAATTTTTGGAATCATATACAAGTTTTTTTTTATCTTGAGACATTAAAATCTCTAAAAATACGCATGCAACTGGAACCCAGCTAGAAACCTATATTTTTTATCGCCGACTCAGATTCTCCATTAAAAAAAACGTATTGGGAAAAATTTTCCAATCACGTCAGATGGCGATGCATTGGTGAAAAATGAAATTGTTATTTTTCACGGAATGCGCTTCCAAATGGAAAAGAAAAAAAACGGTGGGTTTTCTTTTAGGTTGGTTCGTACGGGTTGAATTTTTGGGTTCGTTGTATTGCTTATGTTTGTTTGGGTTGTATTGGATGTCGTAGTTTTGTTCGATTGGGTTAGTTTTTTTGGTTATGTCATGTTGGATGGATCTGTTTGTGCTGGATCGGTTTGTATGCAATTGGATTTATTCAATTTCGTTATTGATAATTTCTCTAGATTGTTTGGCCAGCAAACGGCGGAGCAATCAGAAATTTGTAAACTCTAAAATTCTTGGCTGCAAACTAATAGATCCACTTCAAAGACGCAGAACATGAATATTTATGAATTTTTAAATGAGCTTTGTGAATCGTTATTAAAGCTATGAACCCATCATTTCCTTGCTACAGAACATTATTATTTTTCAAAAATCTGAAGACCCAAATTTTCAATGAAGCTATTTACGATGTTAGAGATCGAGAACGCAAGCACAAAAGCATGTCAATCATATCGGACAACTTGATTCATGACACTGTTGCCGTTTCGGAGTGCCAGAAGATAATTGTGATTATCCTAATGCGAATTTTTCAGTCCTACCTCCACCAAGACCTCTCCGCTTCTGGTCTCCCTGACGACCCTGATCTTCACTCCAAGGGTGTCAGGCTTCACTTTTTGCTTGCGGTCTCTAAGGACCACAGCGTAGGCGAGTCCCGCCGCCAGTTTGATAAGAACCATTTCGAGTCTAGATCGCCACTGCTTCATTTTCCTCTCTCTTGCCTTTAGTGCAGGTGTAGACACCCCTCCCTCATCCTTTTTGGGAGTTGAGGTTGTCGCTTTTTCAGTGCGGGTCCTTGGCTTCTTCGTCATTGGCCTTGAGGAACTTGCCTCGACGGGTCTCAGAGTGGGCTCCCTCTCTCGCTTCCCAGGATGGACAGTGCAACTTCCCACGGGCTCTTCCGTCTGAGTCCCGCTTTTCGTTGTATTCCTCTTGGCCTTATGCTTACGTGCCATTGCCCTCCTTTTCGCATTTTTCCCAACGTTCTCGACAAGATCCCTATGAAGCCCTTCGGTCGTCACATAGTTATCTCGAAGTTGGTGCAGAATACTCTCCGCCTTCTTCAGTCCTTCCCTTTTTGGGAGCCACATCTTCCTTTTTTTCACTGCTAAATTCCATCTTTGATTTTATGGTGCCTTGCAACTCTTCTAAGAGATGGTATGTCTCTGAGATTTTGATATCCATTTCAGCAATGCTAACCTTGTTAACTGACAGTTCTCTACCGTCCACCTCCTTCATAACGTCCAAAGGACCTCCCAACTCCCTTACAAATGCTCCGGTTCAGTTCTTCAGCGTGTCTTTGTAATTGATGCTTCATAATGTACCCACGAGTAGCTAGGAAAATAAATGTCCACCCCGGCAGAATCCCGCATGCGGGGGTAAGGTCTAGATATTCCAGGAGGCGACCTGGTATCCTAGAGTCACCTTTCGAGACACCACTCCCTGGTGCCACCCAGTCCTCGGAACGGTTTTTCACGCCTTGACTTGGGGTTCTAAGTGTGCTTGGTCCTCGAGGCGTATTTTATTTCCGCCTTACGCTCTGTTTCCAGCGAGCATTCCCCTATCCGCCGCCCAGGGACGCGTCAAGATGGAGTATCACCTCCCCTCCACTACAGACAACTGCAGTGGCAGTTGGATCCTACCGCTCATGGTAAGGGTGCATGTGATGGCATAGGGGAAAATATTAAACGAAATGCAACCTACAATGTTCCCCTTAAAATCGCTTCCTAGATACTTCATACCTATTTCCGTGTGCAAATAAGTACAAAACTTTGCCTCAGTTTAACTTAGATAGGACAACTTAAACTATTTGAGTAAGCAAGCTAGAGAAATAACGGCACATATATCTGTCTCTATTACGCGCGCTGTCAGACATTCCAAAATTTCCAGTTAGGGATTTCACACAGTTTATACCAATATACAATTAAGTACTTCAAGGAAAAATTATAACTTTGTTTTTTGTCGCAGAGTTAAGTGGACAGTTTAAGTGCCTACCTAATGGCGAACCTCTTCCTGAATTTCCTCGTCCCAGCACTTCTTCCTCTGCTGAGAGAACTCGTTCTCCTATTGACGGACATCGTTCTTCTGTGGTCAGAAATCTTTCTTCTAACAGGTCTGCTTCTCCTTGTGGGTCCTGGTAGGTCTAAGTGTAATCCCATGATTCATTCTACACTCATACTTGGATATTGTTCTGAAGCAGTTGAGTTTCATTGCCTGATTCCTCACACAAATCCGTATCGTGTACTTGAAAGTCGCAGCTACAATTTTTCCTAACATTAAACCCATTATAATTAGAGGAAAAGGTGCTATCCCTTTTCCTATGCCAACTGATCAGCGACTTGTTTTATCATCGTCTACTGATGACATCCTGGCAATATTGGTGTATAAGAATACAGCGCTTCGTGGAATATGTGAGACCTTTGAGGTACTAAAACGGGTAAAAATAAACATATACAGCGGAGTTGTTGCCAAAATGACCCGCTACAAACTCAAAGAAACATAACTGGGATCCAATCATTCAATTTATAAGAATTTCATATAGAACATGTAAAGTACATGTAAACCGAAATCCGCCACAACATAATTGAATTTTAGAAAATCTAAAAGTAAAATATAATATGATTTTTTATTTCGAGTCAGATTAGAATGCTACAAATGACTGCTAATTACTATAAAAAGTAAATGTATTATCATTCTCAATCTTTCTTCAGTGACCCTATGAAGTTTAGGACATATTTCACGTACGGAAAAAAGAGGGTTTTGTAAATCTTATTTAGAATTCTCAATATAAGCTGAATTGAGTTGAAACTCTAGATTCTGGTTTTCAAAATTAGCCAAAGAATCCTAAAAACTATTCTTTCTAAAATATCACCCTAATAGGTCTGTTTTATCGGGTCCCAAAAAACCCCATGCGTTCACAAATGGGTTTCGCGAGTCTTTGACGCTAATTGTGATTTTTTGGGCTATTCTGAAATATCAATTATTTTTAATACATAAAATACTACTTTATACTGATGATTTAATTCCACTTTTATCCACTTTTCAATTAGAGTGGGGTAATAATAATTAATGTTGACAGGCATAATTGTTTAAAAATGTATTATCATTGTTAATATTATTCTCCTTGAATAATATTATCAAATTAAAGTTTTTTTTACCAATTTTCCACTTTCGGTCCAAGTTTCAAGTAGAATGAGGTAAATAATTAATTTAAGTTAAAAAAAACTATTTAAACAATTTATTATAATTTTTCATCACATTTAATTTGATTAATGTTATCTGCTTCTTAAATTGTTGCTAGGAACTTGTGGGTTCTTCTGACATTTTTAACTTTTCACCTATTTCTTACTTACTGAAGTAATAAGTTATGAAAGTCAAAAAACATAGTCAGTTAAACAATTTATTATTATTTATAGCTATCTTCTCTTAGGTACGTGATTAAAAGTTGTTATTTTCACCCTTAAAATTTATGGTTTAAACAATTATTTTTGCTCAGTTGAATTAAATAGTAACTCACATCAAGTGAAAAGTTGAGAAAAAGTTTTAAATTTAAGAAAACAACCGCAATTTCTAGCCTTATTCAAAGAGAAGATTATTAACAACAATGACAAATCGCTTAAACAATTTACGTGAACATCCACTTATTATCAGTATAATATAGGAGTTTATGTATTAGAGACATTTTCTACTTTAAAAAACCCGCAAATGGTTCATGATTTAAAATAACATTTACTTAAACGTCTTTTTTTATTATCGGAAATACGTGTTACATGGAACGTGCTCCACCTCTAAGCATAATGTTTTTCAAAACAATAAAAAATGGACTTATTTTTGCGTGGATTCGAACAAACTTGCGGATAATATGCATAGCATTTGAAAAAAATCCAGTTCATCCTTGGACCACCCTCTTGAACAAATTGAACGGGAATAGAGACTGTGCAAGATCAACTCAACGTCGACAGTCAGGCATTTAATACTGAGGCTAACGAGAGGTAAACTCACGAGAGCCCACCGAAGCAAGAAATTTTGCGAGTGTGGCAATATAAATAGGTTTCTATGCATTATCTTATGAATTTAGCTACTTGTAACGTCCACGTGAGGCTAAAGAGTCACTTGGAGTCATTCGGTTTCGGTTTTGATTCCTCTGAAACTTATCCGAAGGGCCTAGTGCAACAAGCCAGTGGAAGAGGCGTAACAACCGTGCCAAAAGCTGAATGACACATGGGTGAGGTGTTGTAAACGGTGACTCTGAGATACCGGACGAACGAATCCTTTCCCCAGCTGCTAGCGAAAACAAGAAGATCATCACCAAAAAGTTTTAGATGCGGTCCAAAACGCTCCAACGCGCAGAGCATCGGACAATAGGTCAGCAAACATTGCCGAGAACCCTAGAGCTCAGGGTGCTGGAAATAATTTATGTAAAAACTAAGGACTAAGTCATGTAAAGACTCATTCCCGACAATACGCCAATATAGCGTAAACTATTCAACCAGAATTGTCTCTGTTCTTGGAGGCTTTTTGGCGCTTATGCACACTCTGTGGTTGCAGAAGTACATATAGCTTTAGCATGTTTTGCATTATTCTTTGAAAAAACCAGCCACCCACGTTTTGAAAATGGAATTTGTACGCAAATTACTTCCCCAATCGTTGTATGCACCAGTCGCAGACGAAAAGGAGAAAGCGAATATAAGACTAACTGCGGAAGGCAGGCACCTCCTGAGAGATGACCGCGATTTCAGGACAAGAAGGAACATTAACATCCAGGTTGATGATGTATTAAAAGATCAAAATATGCTTGCATCAACTAAACAAGAAGATCGGACGGGCAACACAAAATAGGTTCCGTGTTCAGTGTATGATTGAAAGTGTTTGAAAGTTCGCCATAGAATGAGGATCTATCATCACACACAATCAACAAGTCAAAGCTTCTGACAATCAAGAATCATATTGGCGACAAAATAGGGGCGTTATCTGACGCAAAGAGGAGAATGCTAAAGAGGAAAATATAGACCAGGGAGAATCATCAGCTTCCGAAATCTGAAGAGGTAAAAAAATCACTTTTTCGCTGCAGCACCAGATGGTGTTAGGAACTTCTGTTAGAAGTAAGAAG
>JAAAKG020166090.1:0-28330 GCA_010014905.2 Druon quercuslanigerum
AGACTCCAAAACCAATAATCAGTTAAACAAGTTCGTGATAGCACAGAAATCACCGAGAGCAAAGAACATTCCGCACTCCGAGCACAAATTAAGACACTGGTGAACAGAATCGAACACAAAAAATGCCTAATGCAGAAATTATGGCAAAAATATATTAAAGCGAAACGGAGCACACATCCAGTACCGAGCACGTCTCGTAGCCAATTTTAAGTTACATTTTGTACCAAAGTTAAATTGAAATTTAGAAATTTCAGATTAAAGTAAGTATAAACACACAAAAAATAAAACTTCAGCAGGACAAACCGAATATCCTAGAATTAATCGAATCCTTTTAACTAAGGAAGTTAAAGAAAGTTAATTTTCGACATATTAAGTTTTTCCCAAATTTATTTGGGAAAATAATTTGGGTTATTTGTATTTTATAGTGTGCTCTTCTTTGTTTCGGTATGGGTTATGAAAACTTAAATTCTTTGTGAAATATTTGTCGTGAGTAGTGGAAGTTGATTGGGTATAGGAATTCAGGCAGACGCCATGTTGGATCCGATGGGCTTCTTTGTAATTATTGTTTGAGTGTCTTTGTAATTTAGTTAGAAAATTTAATTTAACCTTATGAGATGAAACATTTTACCATGATTAAAGAAAGATCAAGTTTGGCACGACTCTTTAGGTTTCGTCGTATAATTAAATCTAGATTCTAGATTTGATTCAAATCCAATGCATTCCAATCCAATGCATTTTATTATACTATATTCCAATCCAGTCCACTTAAATCCAATTCCGTCCAAAATAGTCCAATTCAATACAAGCCATTCTAGTACAATCTAATTCATTCTAATCTAGTCCACTTCAATTTAATTCATTCTATTGTAATTGAATCCAGTTGAACCAAAACCATTTAATTCCATTCTATTTCAATCCTTTGTATTCAACTACAATCCAATTCATTACAATCCACTTCATTCCAATCATTAGTTAAAACGCAGTGCAATCTAATCCACTAAAATTGAGTCACATCCACTCCAATCCAATTAAATTCAATTCTCGAAAAGAAGGACAAGTGACACAGTATTTTTATCTGCACTCATCGTACTTTAAATTATACATATAAATGGCTATCAGTCAATCAGATCACAGCCTTAGTTACTTTATAGTACGATGTACCCTGATTAAACAATGTTAAGGCCTAACCTACATATTTTAAAATAAAAAAACAAATTAGTTTAATCAAAACAAAAAGTTTTTGATTGTTTCAATCAAACAAATGGGCTTCTCAGTGACTGCTTTACACCTTCTTTGGCAGTGCAAACTATAGATGTTCTTTTTTCTTTCAAGGTCTAGTAAAAAAGCCTAAGATCTTCTCAGTTTTAAAAGCAACCTTTGCCAAAACCTGCAGCTAGCAATATTACAAAAAATCCTTTAATTAAAAAATAAAAGGATCCGTAAAGGAACTAATAATATCGGAACTACGTGAAAAATTAAAGAATTTTGAAATCATAAGTTGTAATTCTTTTAAAAATAGTTGTCTAGATTCAAATAATCCTAATTTTGTGGACTTTACTTTTCAAATCGTTAACATGCGCATCGCCTAAGTCCCTACAAATTGTAAAAACTTTTGTTCGGCACAACAGGATTCTTATTTTCCCATACGAATTTTTTTATTTAGAGTTAATGATAGTTTAAAATAAAAACACTTTACAGATTACGAATACATAATCCTTGATTAAATTATATAAATTAAATCGAAGTAACGGAAAAGACAACCCATTACAAATTTTTGAACAAATACACATCACACGTAGTTAATAGGCATTAAGTGTTCAGTCTAGTCTCTGACTAAATAATTCTGCGTCTAAATTTTATGTCCTGTGTCCAGCTTTCTTCAGGGCGGTATGGAGAGCTACAATTTACACTTGACCTAAACTTACCACTTTAAAATGCTTTGAGGTTTTACCGAAATGGCCTAATGGAATTTCATTCACTAATTCTGAGGACATTTCAAACACTGCGCCACTTTTCATGTTTATACCCACCCGCTTTCTATTGACATTAAATATTCCACGAAGAGTTTTGTTAGGCTCCACTAGTGCAACGACGTCCCCAGTAGATGTTGTTAAGACATATCTTTCTCTAATTGGCATGGGCTTAAAGTCAAATATTCCTCTACCGAGCAATTGAATTGGTTTACCGGCAGGAAAAGTGTATCTTTAAAATTCTAATTCTCGATGCGGATTGCTGCGGGGAAGGAGCCGAATTAGTCCAATGTTTTTTACGTCAAATCCAAGCACCCTTGTAGGACGATCCCTGGCAGGTGGAGACCTATATCTGCCATGAACGGAAGGATCGGCAGGCGGAGAAATCGCTTTAGGAGAAACTGACCTGGAGCGAAGAACACGTTTTGAAAGAGGAAGAGACCCTTTAGGAGAGTGGTATCTATCAGGAAAATAAGCAGTTCTGGAACGAGGAACACTGGGAATAGGAGCTCCATTAGGTAAGCAATCAAAGTGCAAACTCAAGCCTGCAACAAAAAAATACAGAATATTACTTTTTTTAATGTAATCAATCAAATGTAGGTATATCCTGCACCCATTGTCGTAATATTATGAGGCAAGTTTGATGACATTAAGGGATTTTTGCTTCGAAAACAGTATTACTAAATCGAAACTTAAATTAAATTCCTTTCAAATCATGCAAAACTTCGGCCAGAGAAAGCCTCTACATTCTGCCTATTCTGCGGTTTAAAGTCTTTGTTACTTATTTCGTTTTATTTTCTGGACTTTGAAAACACAGTTACCCAGCTAAATTGGTTTGATAAAAAGTAGTCAATAGTAGCTCCGTCGTCTCTGCAAATGTTTTTATTTATGGCTCATTGGGAACAAAAAAGTGCGATTCAAAATATCTTTCTCTATACCTTCGTTGCATCTTAAGTAATTTCTTAGTCGCTTGTTTCAAACTTCTAGTCTATGATTGCAAACACAATTTACGACCCGTTCAAGAGGCAACAAAGGTTCAAATTTCGATACGCGTGTCATGAAAAACACTTTAAAGTATAGATATTTTATATTATTGTATTAACCAATAGAATCAAGTATCACTGCCAGCGATATATAGATAGTATGAAGAATCCTTATGTCTTCGAAGTAGATGAGGTACTAAATAATGAAATAATCAAGAATACTATTGACAATGTAACTAATGAAGATTCTAGTGCTTCATCAGATGATACGATATCCTAAAGCTGTTATCTTATAGAATAGAGGCCTCAAGTTTATTTTTCTGAGTACTAGCATTTTATTAGTCTGTTTTAAGCAAAACAAGTTACTCAATTCGTTTACTAAAGCATGATGTCGTGAATGTTTTTTTTCTTTACATTCACAAAATGAAACATATAAGCTAAATACCTACTATCTAATGACATAGGTAGAATCAAATACTTTAAAATATCAGGCTGTTAATTGTGAAGTTATTAACTCATCCGGCGTTGGATTGCAAATCATACTCTCAATCATGCTATGTGGAAGTTAAAGAAGATGCAACATTGCTGAAAAACCTAACTGTCTGAATTGCTTCTTAAAAGCACAATAAGATTGGTACAGTCACTTTAACAGAGGAATGATTCGTAGTCTTTACTGGTTTAACCTGGGACGAAATGTCAGGCAATCTTTAGTCGTATTTTTGTTTAAGTTGACTACCGGAAATACATTGCTCGAAATGAGTTACATCAGTTGATACTGATTGCTGATGGGATTTCTTCTGCAGGAGCTGAGTAATTTAAAATATCTGATGAAAGAAGTACATATTTTTCTATGCGCTTAAGGCTTTTGTGACGATCAAGAAAAGAGGAAAAATCTTGGTTACAAATTATTATACCTGCTCTAAAGGGTAACCGTAACCAATGCAAAAAATAAACTTCTTTACTGTATTACAAGCTAGGTTGTTTCCTTAAGAATACTTTAGGGAAATGTTTCCTTTCTAAAGAATCTATCTGCTACACTTTACGGAGATGGCAGTAAGCGATTTAAAGATTTTCTTTTCAGAGACATACGAATTGTAGCAGTCTTTATCCTATTTAGCAGAAATATTGACAGAAAATAGCGGCATTAACTTATTTTATTTCAAACAAACAAACAAAATAATACAAGTTTGAAAAAACATGCCCTAGAAGTAGCAAAACGAATTACAATCATCTATTTATATCTTCTAAATATGAAAAAAATATACAAAGATTTTCTACAAACCACCACCTTTCTTCCTTTTTGCAATTTTAAACAAAATCTGCTGATACCAGTCAGCTTCCTTATGGGTAAAAACACAAGAGTTTGTAAAAAATGTAATATCCACAGAATGTCATCAGTCTTAATCAGCAGAGAGAATTATAATTATAAAAACCGACATTGTACCGAAATTATACATAAAGAAAAAATTTTAATTCTTCAATTGTTACATCTTGATTCTAATTTTTCTGGCTATCCTTTACCTTTTAATACGATCAAATTTATCTAATAATTTCTTAATTTTAAATTCACACATCTATTTTATAGTACTAATCGTATACTGGCATCATCACTTTAATCTAGATTTTTTATTTTAATGAAATAAATGGTTCAGTTAGTAGCAAAAACTCCAGTTAACTATTCAGAGAACATATAACTATTTAGGTAACAAATATTTTTTTCTTTTCTAATATTTTTAGAAATATATTACACAATATATGTGGAATTAAAAAAAAATCCTAAACTTCTTTTAGTTTATGTTTCATAATTAATCCATTAAAAAAATTTGTTTTTTTAAATTAAATAAGCATACAAAAGTTAATTATTCCAGGCGCGATTTTTTTAAAATTTCTTTTTCCTATTTTAAAAATCCATTGCTTAGAGTAGACTATCTTTTTACGGTCTTTTATTGCCACTCATAAAGTAAATACCGTGGAAAATGAACTTTACTGCTGTTTCGAATTATCTGATCAATCACGATGTTATACAAACATTAATTTATTGTCTTTTCGCACTGCAGAGTAAAAGAATGATTTCGAATTTTTTTAGCCTTCATTGATCGATTCAAATATGTGTATCTAATCAGTAAGAAATACAGAATTACACAAAAATCTATCAGTTTTTGACAGACTTTGACTATATAATTTTTTAAGATAATTTTTTTAGCACCCTAAAATTGAACTCTTGAATGATTTGAAATGTCATCGGTCAGAATAGTAAGAGTAATAAGCTTAATTTAAAAAAAAAATCCGTTTGTATAAAAGTTTAATCATTATTTTTCATTAAAGAAAAGTGGGCAAAGTATGAAGAGAGACATCATCGCCCCCCAAAATCTATCAAAAGACTGATTTCGCTTATGAAAATTATACTGGCTATTTCGTGACGATTAGGTACAAATAAAAGAATATTACATATTATACGCACAATTACAAATCGTTAAAAGGCAAAAACCGTACGTTTTAGTACGCGAATGGTTACCTTTTCTATAAAACTGACTCTTTTAATTTAGGTAATAGTTATGTAGAAAATTTCCATTTAACTTCGGTTTAAAAACCAATATTCAGTTTTAGGATAAAATGTGATTCAAATCAAACAATGCACCGAAAAGAGCTAGACTACGTTTTGACAAAACAATGCTGCATTTTAATTTTGATTCTAGCGCCCAGGTTTGTTTAGTATGGTGTAGGGAGTTATACTTTACATGCCATCTAACCATACAACATCAAAATTCTTTGAGCTTTTGCTAAAAGCACCTAATGGAGCTTCTTTCAGTAATGCTGAGGGCAGTTCAAAAACTGCGCCACTTTCTATGTTGATGCCCACCCGCCTTCCCTCGTGATTAAATATTCCACGAAGAACTTTGTGAGGGTCTACTAGTGCAACAACGTCACCAGTGGATGTTGTTAAAACATAGCGTTCTCTAATTGGCATAGGCTTATAGTCAAATAGTCCTTTACCACGCAATTTAATTGGTTTACCGACAGGAAAAGTGTATTTTCGAAATTCGAATCGTCGATGTGGATTGCAGCGGGGAATAAGACGAATAAGTCCAATTTTTTTAACGTCAAATCCAAGCATAGTTAAAGGACGATGCTTGGCAGAAGAAGAGCTGAAGCTGACATGCACAGAAGGGTCGAGAGGCCAGGAAAGCCCTTTAGGAGACCTGGAGCTGGAACGTAGAACAGTGTCTGATTGAGGAAAAGACCTGTCAGGAGACTGACATCTGTCAGGAGAATAAGCAATTCCGGAACGAGGAACACTAGGAATAGGAGCGCCATTAGGTAAGCACTCAAAATGTGAACTCAATTCTGCAACAAAAAGCAGAGAACTACATTTCTTCATGAACAATCGAATCTTGGTATATCATGAACCCATTGTTTTCAGTTTCACAACTAAGAAATTTGTAGCAAGTTTTCTATCCTTTAATCGTTACTCGTAATATTCAATCTGCAAACGATCTAAAGCCAATCCGAACTTCAACTGATGTCCTTTTGAATCATGCAAGACTTCGGATAGAAAAGGATTTTACATTTTTACTGTTGTGTGGTTTATTGTATTCGTTTTTCAATTTCTATAGCATGAAAAATACTTTAAAGTGTAGATACTTTATATTATTGTATTTACCAATAGAATTAAGGATCACTGCCAATGATAGAACAATAGTACGAAAAATCCTCATCTCTTCGAAGTAGATGAAAAACTGAATAATGCAATGATAAAGAATATTATTAGCAGTGTAACTTATCCACATTCTAGGGTTTTATAATCACATATCATATCATAAGATTGTTATCTTATAGATTAGAGGCGCCAAGCTTTTTTTGACAAGGAGTATTTGTATTTTATTAGTCTGTTTTAAAGAGAAGAATCCAGTTGCTTAATTCATTTACGGCAGCGTCCGCATAATGATTTCACACACCGATGGTTAGAGTGGGAGTGGGTGCATTGTGAGTAATGAATTCTTTAATAAGGGAGAAAGGCTCACTTCATGCATGAGGTAATGAAATGTTTTCTTCTCGAGCTATACTGTATTGTAGTATAGGCAAGCATAGTAAAAATCTGCATTGATTAGAATTTTCTACTTTTTCATTTAAGTTTGAATTTTTAGTTTAGTTCAAATTACCCCTAGTAGGCCACTATGAATCGAAAGTAGGTTTATCGCTATAAAATCCATTCTTTAATAGCCCTTATATTCGAAAAGATCTTCCCAGGTTTTGGTAGCAGAGAAGATTTTGTTTTAATTTTTCACATTTTTCTCATGAACGGCTAAACACATTTTAATGCTTTCTACGTTAGAAACTTTGTGTAAGAATGCGCACTCTAGAAACCTTCTTTTTTAATAAAATTTTTTTAAATTTTGTTTTATAAAATACCAATTACTAAATTTCTAAATTATTCGAGATTCTTTCCATGATGAATAGTAACGATGAATAGTAAAAATTAGGTGCTTAAATGAAAACATATTTCATTCGTAAAAAAGTTCGAAGAGTTGTGTCAGAAGTAACATTACGCTGTTTTCAAACTAACTCCAAACCAACACCTTCTTCAAAAGGATTCGGAAGCAACACCCTCATCAAGCAAATTCGGAACAAGCACCTTATCCCTGTAAATAGATGATCTGAAGGTAGCTTCTGGTCATCCATGAAGAGACAATAGATAAGCTGGCAAAACCTTGATGCACTAAAGAAGTCTCGTTGAAACAACTACCGACTCTTCAAACCTTGCGGGACTTACAAAAAGTCACGAACCTCCATTACACTGTGTACAGGATTAATTCACGGCACAAAGAAGTTTTCCAGTGATATTGACGTAGAGTTTCGAGTAGATAAATGCACAACAGTGAATTAAGTTATAAGATAATTAGAGACCGAAAAGCTAGAGAACGAGAACGAGAATAGCATCTATGCAATGTCTGAGAACAAGCCTGCTGTCTGCTGTCCAGGCATATCATTAGTTCCAAGTCATTCGACCCGTCAACATGATGCGAAAGAAAGAGGCTAAAGAGTCTACATCATCTACATTGCTTGTCCATCTAACCGGTATCTTAAGGATCACTTTTAGTTTTCAATCCGACATCTGTATAAGTGAAGTAAGTATTGCATTGGTCTTTTCTTGGGTTGTAAATGCCCAATTTGTATTCAACATTAAACTTTTTATGGTAAAATCAGTTACTAGCGATTGGGTCTTCTAGAGATCATGCAATTGCATCTTTAATTACTATTACCAAACCGGGTCAGTGCAACGTTATATTAAAAATGTTGTGCCATTTCAAACGTACGTTCGTGACTATGCTTGAATCTAGTTTTTGAATTTTGAGTTTTGTTGACTTCGATGAATTCAAACGATGACTGTCGACTTCGTTCTCACTTCGTACTTGACAACTCTTTCCTTACTATTAAATCTTCCAGAACAGTTTTACTGCCTTCGTCATTGATACAATGACTTCAACGTTGCGAGTTCATGCTTTTTATAGTTTGACGTACTTTTCTCGGCTGGGCTACATTTTTCTCGAATCGCGTAGTCCGGAGCCGGCCGTACACCGGCCGGGCCAACCCTGGTTAAATATCATGGTCGGGAGCTCAGAACTTAACTGTTTTAAATTCTTAAAAAAAACGTTTAATTGTTTTGAATGTTTTATCTTTTCAAATAAAACTGTCAAGACTCTGCTATGCGCAACATCAGAAATGTTCCAATTTTTATAATCTCATCTATTTTCAATCACGTGTGTGCACACTGTGCACTCACGTCGCACTGTGGAGAAAAAGTTCATTTTTTAGTTTAAAATACGATTCCGGCTGCATCTGCTGACCGATTTGGATATTGTTTTTGAAAAAGCTGATAAAATTTCAATAAAAGTTGTCGAGTCTGATTTTGGAATTTAGTTTTTCAATCTTTTTATAAATAAATAAAGATGCCGAAAAAATGATAACTTTTTCTATTTAGCGTACTCGGTGCTCGTGAATAATAGAAAAATCGTTGTGATCGACGGCGTATAATAGATTTATATTATATAAATGAATTTCATTATCATACAATAAACAAAACAATTTTTTATAAACAAATTATTTGTTAAAAATTTGTTTTCTAACATTTTCAATGATGTCAATTTTTACATTCTCATTTTTTGAGACCCCCTGAATGTGAAAATCAAGTCTTGACGATAGCGTCTGTCGGTCTGTCTGTCCGTACGTCCGTCCGTAAACACGATAACCCTCGGAAAAATGAACGGATCAAGTTGATCTTTGGCAAACTTTCTTTAGGTCATAAAAGAAAGGACGAGTTCGTTAACATGCCATTTTCGATAAGAATTCAAAAAGTGACCAATATTTCTGAATGAAAAATCAGAATTTTAGGCGAAAAAACGCACGATAGGAAAAAAAATCGCGACAGGAAAAACATTGCTTTTTGATAGCCCTTCAAGATTATCGTAATAACTTTTTAAATTTTTTTGAAAAATTGAAAATTAAAATTTTGATTGCACAAAAAATAATGAAAAATCAATAATTTCATTTTTTGGTAAAACTATGAAATAGCTCAGCTTCCATTGTGGATGCAAATATTATTTAAAAACAAATATTTTTAACCGAAGCTGTTTTCATTTTTGTCCAGGATACCTAATGAAAGACATGTAATCTAGGTCCAGGAACGGGCGGGAATTAACGAAGTGAACAGCCGAAATTGATGGTATGAACGGGAGAATTAGATTTCACGATTCGGACGTGAAAATCTAAAAAATAAAAATCACTAGCCGACGGTCTGACACTCGGAAGAAAAATAATAAAAAGTTAAATAAAAAAGAAGTGATCAAAGACAAAAAAAATTATAAAACTTATATATTATATTGTTTGCGATCTAAATCCGCTTCAAATTCTTACAAGTGAATTGTAACAAGAAATAATAATAAAAAGAATATATCATGGTTCTCAAGGCTTCAAACTCTCATCAACGCCCCATCCAGTCATTTTCCAGAAGAAAATTAAAAGTTTATTTTCATTCTTTTGCAACAATATCTGTGGCGAAAAATTATCATGAGTCCATTATGATTTATCATGATAAACAAGTAAATTTCCCCATTAATCTGAAGAATATTTTATTCTTATTTTTAAACCTATTTGAATCCTCAAAAAGCTTCCAAATATTAATTTAAAATCTAAAGAAATTTGCTTAGAATTTTCAGAAAAATTAAAAAATGGTAATAATTTTAGAATTTTAGGCAGAATTTACAGGTATGTTTTAGGATGTTTTGAAATTCTCCTTATGTTTTTTTAAATCTGAAAATGGTGCCTTTGAGCATCACTAGAAATAAAAAATCATTCTTATTCCTTCAGAAATGTTAGCAGAAGTTTTCCATTCTCTCCAAACTCATAAGATATCTCAAAAAGCTTGCAAATTTATTTTGAAATCCAAACAAATTTATAATTTGCTTAGAATATTTTAAAATATTTTCAAACTTTAAACAATTTTTCAAATTTCTTTAGCGCTTTCAAATATCTTTCTGAATACTTCGAATTGTTCCAGCAAATTTTTTTAAATTCTGGAATATAAAAGAAAACGATTAAAATTTTTTAGATTCTTTCCCCGCAATTTTAAAAATATTGTCCAATTTTTAATTTATTTAAATTTTATGTTATGAAATACATTATCCAAACAAGAAATCATTTTAATTTTATTCGAAATGTGAGAAAAATTTTTTCGTTTTCCTCAAACCTATCAAAATTTTAAAAAAGCTTGCAAATTTTATTTGTACGGAACATAAACGTTTGTACGGAAATTAAAATGATTTTTCATTTGAAATAATGCATTTTAAGATATAATTGAGAAAAATAAACATTTGAAGAGATTTTCCGAAAAAGCTCCAGGGAAAATTCGAATAATTGTCAAAGATATTTAAAAGTTAGGAAAAACTTCTAAAACTTATTTACAGTTTGTAAATACCTAAAAAAATAGCAACCTATTATAATCGTATTTAGGCTTTAAAATAATATATGCAAGGTTTCCGAGAACTTTGACAAGTTAAATTACTCGTGATTGAAAACCAAAATGAGCATCGTCTTTCGGTTTTTCAAAATCAAAAAACATAACCTATTTAGGGGTTGTAAAGACTGCAAAAAAATTAAAAAATAGAAAATGGCACTTATTATAAAATTATTTTTCATATAAACCCCTTATCAATCGAAAAAATCAGGTTGTTATTAAATTCATTAGTCAGCTTGATTGAGGATATTGAGGTGAAGATGAAGTCTGTCTTTCTTGGCATATTGTGATTTAAGGTCGAAGAAGAATGTAGAAGCCAAATGTTTGATCAGAAATCTTCTTAGTGGGTACGCAATAACATAAAGTACGTTTGAGTGAAAACAGTGATCCCAACATTGGCATGTAGACGCACTGTGCTTGCGCCTAGACGCTTAGGAAGAACACGATGCGACAACTCGTTACCATGACAATAATAAGCCGAGCCGTTTTTATCCTACAAATAACTAGCGCAACCGCAGTACCTGTACATGCCAAAGTTGGGGTCATTAAGCGGAGATAAATTTCACTGTTCAAATGCTCCGTGCGCATGATGGCCTGTATGCGCAGCAAGTGTGAGGCGCAAAGAAGAGTTTGCTTTCACAGAGAGACACGAATAGAGACATTACGCGAAAATTATGATCATTTTAAGTTACAGTAAACTCGCGTTAACACGAAACAGAAATTATTGATATTTGGGATTTCGATTTAAAAACAGCGCTATCGTAGCAATGACAGTGCTTCATTGATACGGTATCTTCCTGTCAAGACCATCCAGTTTCTGCATGTGACAATCCGACAGTTAATGGGGGTCCTAGGTAGAAGTCTTTCAGAAAAAATTTATTGTCTATTTTATTGCCTAGATTAATAATCTGATAATTGCAGAATGCAATTTTCTATTCTGATTATGTTATCTCTGTTATGGCGCTGCACGTAACCTCGAATTTGTTTTGTGTATATCAGGTTGCAATGTTGTTGTGGTAACTCAGGCCTTGTGCATGTTGCCGAAAATGAAGCATTCTACGTAGTTGTGCAGCGATACGGTATGTTATGGGCAACCGATTTTCTGTATAACTTGGTTTGGTTTGTTTGATTGTGTTCATGTAGGTGATTCTATCCTGGTTTTTTGCTTAAACTCTAAATTAATAATAATAATAATAGCATAAATTGTATTTGGCTCGACGTTTCTGCCTTCCCCATAAAGAAATCTACGGAGTTGTGCAGCGATACGGTATGTTATGGGCAACCGATTTTCTGTATAACTTGGATTGGTTTGTTTCATTGTATTCATGTAGGTGATTCTATCCTGGTTTTTTTCTTAAACTTTAAATGAATAATAATAATAATAGCATAAATTGTATTTAGCTCGACGTTTCTGCGCTGTTCGTCTAAAGAAACCAAAAACTCCTGCTTTTTTGTTGAACCATAGCGACTAATCAAAACATTCTGGTTCTCCCACGCGAAGAGTTTGGCAACATAGCATAAGACAACCTTCAAAGCGAATTTTAGGAAAATTTCCACATTTACGTTCAAATTCAAGAATATGTAGAACATAGGCGACTACGTGCCTCGATGATCACATATCAAAGTCTCTGGACAGTACGATATCTGAAAAAGCAATAGATTCAGATGCAGGATCTGAATCATGTCCAATAAATAGAAAGTGCTTATCCTGATAAGATAAATTAAAAAAACTCCTGAATTACCTGATTCTTGATCAATTCATAAATATGCTCATAATGCAAAAAATTGGCAAAAATCATCAGGAATGCTGACAATTTCTGCTCGGAAGTACAGAAGCAATTTCTGCTTTCTGACATAAAACAATTGGACGATTAATTGATAATCGATTAACAAGTGTTCAATTCAACAATCAATTAAGTAATCGTTCGATGCAAATGATGCAAATCATGTCCAGGAATAGAAGAATTTTCTGATTCGTGAATCAAGCTCTTCAAGAACTAAAGATTATCGCAAATAATATATAGTGTGTGCCAGTCAACTGATAGGTGACATTTTAGAAAGGAATGTCTTTTTGCAGACAATTTTATTGGCGAACCGTGTGTTAGTGTACAAAAATTATTGCCCCATCATTTTATCGCGAAGAAGCAATTAGAATATGTTATGAAACGTAAAACCCATCTCAGAGAAGGTGAGGTATCAGTTGAGTTTCATTTTTTGAAAACTCCAAGTGCTCCAAAATGCTGCTCAAGTCCATCCCATAGTAGTGTATTACAGATCTAGTGAAAAAAGCACTTCAGCCTCGTACTGTTGTTCAATGGTACGACTTATGATAATTTTGCAGTGTACATTATCCAAACAAGCCCCATAGCATAAATTCAGAAGGTTTACCTAAAAGTAATGAAAATAATTTATGCAAGTGATGGCGCCAAGGAACGCAATAAAAATCGTTTCCAAATTATGAATTTGATGCATCATAAACAAGATTTTGACACAGAGGGTGAATGGTACTTTCAAGCTAGCACCCATGGCAAAGGTGCATCCGATGCTATTGGTGTCACCTTCAAAAGAGAAGCTACACGTGCTTGTACTCCAAACATACCTCGAAATAGACTGATAAGGTAATTAGAAGCTCTACTGATAACAGTAAAAATTATGTGCTGCACATTTTTTTGTTCATTGAGCCGGATTTTGGGTAAGCGGAGGAGCGTTATACTAATGGAAAATTCATGCACTGACTGTGTGATTAATAAAAAAATTGAGAACGTCTCGAGACAGGCTCCCCGGCATGACAAACGTACTCAAAGTCTAAAATTAATAAAAATAACAATGGAGACTGTACCGTCGTCAGAAGTGATATGACTCACTTTTTTGGCTAAGGCGCAATTTAAAAGAAAGATCATCAAACGAAGTTTAGTTTATTTAATTATACGATTCTTAGTAAACAGAGATATGTGAAATAAGAATATTCCACAAGGACAAGCTCAAACATATATAATTCTTGAGATATGAAATCAATCATATTTTACAAGAATAGAGTTATTAGTCTTTCCTCAGTCATAAAAAATGGATCTTTCTACTCTGATTCTAATGTTGGCGATTTTTCTTAATACCATCGGTGGGTATATTAATATTTAATTTATCTATATTTTCAAAATAATTTTTAAGATCTCCGCTAAATAAAAATCTTTTTGGCGCGATCCAAACTCTACCCTAGTTCAAATTCGTGATCGAAATCCTCTTAAATCCTATTAAATCACGTTAGACACTTCGAAGTTTTAAATTTTACAAAATCCTTCAAAATCTCTCGAAAACCGTTGAAATTTAGTAAAATCCCTTAAAATCTTCAAAATTCAGTTAGATTTTCTGAAATCCTACGGATTCCATTGATATACTGTAATCAGAAGGCTTTATTTATCCGGACGTGTCCTGAATTTTTCTCTGTCCTGATGTACTGATTTTCTGCAGTGACCTGATAATTATTACATATAATTAGCAATTTCTTCGAGGACAATAGAAATTTTACTTCCTATTCGGAGGTTTTAAGAGTTTTAAATATTTTTTCTTTATTCATTCGCATCACGCGAATTTCAAATGCATTTGTTTCGTCATAAATTACCTAGTGCAGTAATAAACGGAAATCCATGTCGCTTAAAACTGTATTTAAAAAAAGGAAAAACATCAAATTTCTATGAAGAATCATAAGTTCTTAAGGTATGTAAAATAATGAACATATTGTGTAGATTGTAATCTGTTATTATGAAAATAGGGGTGATGAAAGCTACTGGTGAAAGGTGCGAAAAGTGAAAATTTTATTAAAATATAGTTGAAAAACAAATATAGGCATACGTTACTCATGAGATCGACTTCAATATGGATATACATCATGCAGGAAAACTCTGATCTCAATATCGTGCAGTGAGTTCGCAGGCCCTCTGCATCTTAACTAAGTACGCTTGGCTGGCGGTGATCCTTCTGTGCCATCTACTGCCTCCCTAAATGACGTTCAATAGTTCCCCAAGGTAAAATGTGGATCTGGGGCGTTCCCTCATTTGCCTCGAAGAATTAGCACTGTGGCTTGCTTTCGTACTTCGCAGCCCTATAACCCTCTTTATCACATCTTCAGTAGAATCTCGTCCAGTTAGAACCTTTGCACTTCGCTGCGAGGGGGCCGTGACCTTAGCAGCGATAAAATTTTATGATTTTCTTATGTATACTACAAGATCGGGGGGACATGACAAGAAGACGGTTAAGTCCAAAGTATCAGATCCACGAGAGAGTGAGGGAAGGTACCTTCAATCTTCATGAGCAAAGCACTAACATACCACATCCAAAGAAGTTAAACTCCCCCACCAATGGTGCGGTTACTTTAACTCCGAAAAGTAAGGAAAGAAGGGCGCCGTCTGTATAATTAAATGCCGGAAAGGAGAGTAAGGAAAACACTAGCCGCGCTCATCCCGAGGTGGTCTTTATATAACCGAATAAAGGATCAATTTATTCAGAGATCCTTGAGGACGTCGGCGGTAAGGTGCAGCTGGAGATACTTGAAGTGAAACGCAAGGGTTTTTAGAACACATGAAAGGATACTCCTCATCGAAGTAGTCGGCGATGGAGAGGGCAATGTTAAACTTTCCTCTGCCATGCAAAAAAAAGTTTTCAGGGAGCCATTTAAGGCCAGTTTCGTCATAAACAGCAAAAAGCTGAATTACGGCGTAGCGAGCTTATAGGTATGGATCTAAAATAATTCAGCAGCGGTTTTAGCGTCATTGCATTTTTCAACTCCTCTAAAAAAACATAAATATTGAATTATATTACAGCAGTGGCTATATTGGATCTGTATTCTAGACTCCAGAATTTTATGTCACGAAATACCTTAAATAATAATTAGAATTTTTTAAAAAACTGCCCGCTTCGTGGGCACATTCTGATGGAGCGCTTCGCGCGTGGCTCGTACATTTGGGCGCGCCTAAGGCGCGCACCTGCTGGATGTCGCGCTTCGCGCACGATTAGGTATTCATCTTACGCTACGCGCTCGGACACATTTGCCTCACGCTTTAGAGGCTGTTCCTCTAGGTTTTCAGACTTCGTGTGCTCGCTATTACGTGCTTCGCGGGCTAATAGCTTACACATTCTCATTAAGACACTCGCTCTGCGCGCTCGATAGTTAGTCTAAAAATTATGTAAACCTTGCGCTCCACGCTCGTTTTTGTTCATTATATAATAGAAATCCAAAAGTTTGAGCGCGCTTTGCGATCCGTGTTATGTTCTTCATATACAAATGACTGAATTTCTATTTTATTTAAAATAAACAAGGAAATTCCCTTACTTCACGTCCCATTGTCGATGAGAATGTAACATGTAATTATTGTATACATACAAACAAAATTCTATTACAATAAATATTACATTAAATATTATATTAACTTTGCAGAATAATGTTAAAATTCATTATATTAAATTCTTTACCTCGGCTCGGGTCTGCTTATTTTGATATTGCAAAATAAAGCACAAATTTTGTCCATCAACGACTGTAGCATGCACATCAAGAAATGGTGTTTTGGACAAATTGTCTTTTTATCGCCACTTTTACCCTAAGTTTTAATTTTACGTACAAAAAGCCATAAACAAAATATTGTTGGATACACGTTCGTTCAGACAAACAAATTTCAAAGCAGTCGGATTTCTCTTTTATAAAAAAAGGCTATATAATTGTAAGTTAAATATTTTTTTAAAAATTCATTCCTTAATCCTATCTTGTTTTAATTTATGAAATAGCTATATACTTTGTTCTGTCACTAGCATATTTCTACAGAGACATTTTTGAACTAAATTTTTTTTTGTTTAAATTAAATTTACATTTTACTGATAATTTTGATTTAAATAATTTATCTGCAAGTTCAAAGTTGCCAAAAAACTTAAAATAAACGTCAATCAATAAATTTTGGGAAACTAAAATCTTTTGTTTCTTGTTACAGAGTTAAGTTCACAGTCCGAGGGTTTAAGTGATGGCGCTCATATTCCTGGTGTTTCTCCTACCCGAGCTGCTAATTTCACTGAAAACACCAGGCTCAGATCAAGGTCTCCTCCTGGTGGGTCTCATTCTAGCAGGCCTTCTTCTTTAAGCAGGTCTTCCATTTCAGAGGATCATCCCCATACCAGGCGCGTGACTCCAGTTACTAGGCTTCCTTTTGTTCACAAAGGTGGATGTAGTCTTGAAAATCTTCCATTTCTTCGGCTTATTTCGAAAGTGAATCGAAACTGTGTATTCGAATTTCGAAAATACATTTTTCCTGTTGATGTACCATTAAAAATGAAGAATTTACGTTGCGATCCCATACCAACCCAAGAACAAATTGTTTTATCAACACCTGATGGTGAAGTTTTTGCAATATTGGAGAGTACTAATGTTTTGGCTGGATTGTATGATCCTGCCGGTAAACGAGCTAAAATTAACATAGAAAGTAGCAAGGTTACTGCATTGACCAGAGAAGAGATCAGAAGCACTCCAGTAGGTTCTAAGCGCCTAATCTTATCATCCTTTTACGTGAGGAGGGATCGACAAACTTAAGATAAAAAATTCTAAAACTAAAATATAATATTGTTTGCGATCCAAATTCGCATCAAATTCTTACAAGTAAATTGTAACGAAAAATAATAATAAAAAGAATATATATATATATATATATATATATATATATATAAATATAATGATTTTCTATGCTTTAATCTGTCATTAATTTCATATCCAGTCTTATTCAAAAGCAAATAAAAATTTCCGTTTAATTCTTTTAAAAGATTGTCTTAGGCGAAAAATTATCATGGGTTTATAATGATTTACCTCAATTCATTTTACTATGCAGGATAGACCCTACTAATTATCGCTATCGTTTAATCACAGAAAAGTAACAAGTTATCTTTATCTTTACAATTTAAATTTTTTTTGCGCAACATTTAGGTTACGTAACGCCATGTAATAATTTAAAAACACACAGAATCGCTACTGCGCATGCCAGAGATATCCGAGTTCTGACAACACTGGCAAGAATCGAGAAGTGGTGCTAACAGACTAAGACTTTTTTTACTGCGCATGCGTCGCGCACTGGTGGAGTCAGAAAGAAAACAGGGGACCTCTTCGTAGAATCTTATTCTTGCTGAGAAATGTCCCTTGAGATTTTTAGTAAAAAATGAGCTACGTAAACTGAAAGTGACTGATAAAGAAATTCTGTTGTTTAAGGCAGACTGTGTAAAAATTTTTAAAGCAGTCTGTCTTAAATTAATTGAAAAATCTCGTTTAAAGTACAATTGGTGCAAAGTTATATCATTTTGTAAGCCATCTTTGTTGGCTGAACAGAAAAATCTATGCTTGTTGGTTTAGAAAAACCTTTAAAAGTGTTTCAGGAGCATTTAAGAATTTAAGTTTTAAACATGATGTGATATTATCCTCTAAGGGCTATGATAACGAGAAAGAGCAGCTGGACCACTTTTGGAGCCATGGTAATGCATAGTAATGCATATGTGGAGCGAGAGTTTTCTAAGTTGCCATTTACAATGCCTCAACGAACCTAGAGCCTTGCTTCTCATCGGTTAAAATCTGCTAGAAATGTCTTTGCCATTCACAACTGCCTAACACTCGCAGAGACGAAATCCATCTTCAGAACCAGGAAATACGTACTCTCCCTCTTTGTACTTCTCAGAAACCTTACGCACCTCTGCCCACAAACCTATCAACCCTAGATCAGCCAATCCCCCCCCCCCCTCAGAAACCCTAGAGAACATACAAATAAACAGTCTCATCTAAGTAAATCCGCCAATAGTCGCAGGAACTCAGCTTCCAACCCTTCGTCCTCATCCGTGTATAACACAAGGGTGTCGAGCTCACTCTCCAATGGTTTTTTCCTACGCCTTTCATCATGCACACTTAACAAAAAAAGCCCCTCTCTTATTCCTGACTACCCTTACACTTCAAACAATCAGAATTATAAGCCTCCACAACAATCTGAATGTACTTTTATTCATGCCTCCTCTACCTTTACATTTTCCTTCTAAACACCCTACTGCCCTCCTCACTAACGAGGTAACTTACAATTATGGGCAATCTACTTTTGATGCTCACTAATTTTATGGGCGGTTTTTTCGCAGACAGTTGACCAAAAACAGAGAAATGCCGCTGCAACTCGAATAACGTTCTTATTAGCAGGGATTTTAATGCTCATCACAGCCTGTGGGTTAGTACCCTGGTTTGACAAAATGGTGAAGTGCCTCCCTTGATGTGCACATTATGTATGGGACGACGCTCTACGCAGTGACCATTACCCAGTGGTCACTAGCCCGGGTGTATAAGCATCTATTTCCTTCTAGTATTCGCACAAATATATTTTAAATAGTGCTCAATGGCCGCCTTTTTCCAATTTAAAAAATCGCGTAGAATATAGGGCGACTAATATTCTTTCCCAGACATCGGATTCCATTTCTAGCTAAAATTCACACTTCCAAAACACCAACATATGGCCACCCATCTAAAAACAAACTTTTTGTTTCAGCTCCTTGGTGGTACGAGGCATGCAATAATTCTATTAAGAATAGGCGTAATGTTTCTATCAAATTTAGAAAACGATCTACTTATCCCAACTATCTAAATTATAAAACACTTTTAAGTAAAGCTAACGGAACCCTTAATGAGGCGAGAAGAAAGTGCTTTTAAAGTTTTTGCAAATCGCCGGAGAGAACATCATTGATCTCCACAATATTGAGTCATTAGGTAATTTAAAAATAGATTCACTCAGCCAGCAAACTCGTCTTGTTTCGCTGATAGCAACGTGATTTCGAAACTACACGATCTCGCAGTTAAAATGTGTGTCTGTACTGTCTTCCATGATAAATTTCCGAATGACTTATAACGAGAATTATAATAACATCTTATTGTCTGGCTCCTTTCCACCTTCCTAGAATAACTTTTTGGTATTTTTCATTTACCAGTCAACCGCAAGCCAATTAAGACCGATATTCTTAGCCTACTGTTTATTCAAGTTAATGGAAAAAGTAATCTTAGATAGATTTAATTTTTATTTTGAGCGTAACTTGTATCTCTCCCCTACACAATTTTGTTTCCAAAAAAGTAAATATTGCACTAATTATATAGCCTTACTTTTTACGGGAATTTGGACGGGTCCTTTCCCAGCATTATCCGCCAAATTTTAGTGGAAGATCTCAGAGATTTTAAGCGTACCTAAAAATATGGCTAAATTTGTCTTCAAATCTACTTCATGCAAGAACTTTTATTTTAATATCAATGGCGAATTGCTGAGACCTAAAATAAACACAGTGGGTCTTTCCCATGGCTGCATTTTAAGTCCCATAATGTATTCAGTATACACTCAGAAGCTTCATCGACTTTGGCTATAGCGAGTGCCCTCAGAAAACAAAATTAGTTCTTTTTAGCAAAATAAAACTGAATTCAGATCACCCCCATATATACCTTAAATCTTAGTAGCTGTGTCATGAAGCCCTCGTTGAATGTCAACTTTGAAGAAATCATTCTAGATTATTTATTTCTCTTCGATGAACACTTCAATAATCTAATTGATAATTTGACTCTCTCATCAAAAGTTTTTTAGACTACGGTTCTCATATTTACTCGTTCCAAAATCATACATTTTTTTATCAACTAGAAAAAAATTATAAAACAAGCCCTGATATTAGTCGTATGCTATAGGAGAAGCACCCCCATAAATGTAATTTTATGAGAAACATGTGAACCTATTCTTAAACTTCGATTCAGTTTTCTAGCTCAAAAATATGTCATACAGATGTTCTCAAATCCTATCATCCCCTGTCAACGAAGCTTGAGGATCTTTGAAATAGCACACTCATAGCTGCCTTTAAAAAGACCCGGAACCTTATGCCCCAAATTCTCCTTCATTTTCTACACAGACGGCACAAAGTCTCAAGATGGCACGTCTGCGAGCTGCAGACATTCTGGTAACACATCAATAAAATTTACCAATACTATGTTATTATTACACCATTAAGCCGTTTACCTTTCGGGGTAGGCATCTCTTCCGCACTACATTCCTTAAGGATTATCTCATTGCTCGCTTCGTCCATTAGAGTTTTTCCGCATATTATGCGCAAGAATCCATGTCTCTCTGCCGTATAGTACAGTTGGTACAAATGGTTTATGCGCCTATCTAACTCCTCATCTATCTTCCCGTCCCTAGTAAATAAGCTACCAAGGTATAGGAAATTATCAACTTGTTCAATTCTCTCATCATTTAATACAATGTTGCATATTGTTTTCTCACTCCTTTCTTCGAACACCATTGTTTTTTTTTATTTTACGGTAATTTTGAGTTTGTAAAACGAGAAAAAGCGTATCGGTACTTTTTACACAAATCACTTTTGCAAAACCCTCTGAAAACCTCGCTTCCTAATTCCCTAGTTAAAAGAGAATGGATTGTATCCCTTTGTTAAATGAAAAGTAATTACTACTCGCTTAGAGCTAGCTTAGCATGTGAGAAGATCGTGGCCTCATCTAGTTGCCTTTGGAACTCTGCAAAAGATGAATGACCTTGATGACCTTGAATACGTGCTATGACAATGTCCCAGATTCAATTCCTTCCGTCCTAGCCTTCTTAAGGGGTTTTCGAAGACTCTTCAATGTGCACCGTCATTACATAGCAACCAATTCCAAGCTATTTCCTCCATTAAGGTAGTTTCTTACGTTTTTAGTTTCCCTAAAAAATCCAACCTTCGCATATGAAAAACTTCACTATTAGCAAAACTTCAAAATTTGCCTCCAATCTGCTTTCGCATATTAAATTTGCGCAAAAATACAAAGTTCTGCCATACTGGTCCGCATGCGTAATTTTATTTTAGATGAAGAACGTACCATTTCAGACTGTCTATGGAATCAAGCACGACAACAAGATTATGAGTACATACTACTTATGTAAACAGGACAGCAACTGACGAGATACGAAGTGCCGAAGTACCTGTAGAATGCAAGTCAAAACCAGAAATTGCATTGAAATGGGCAGGAAGAGAAAATTCACACCTGAAAAGCAGAGTTAAAATCCAGAAAACTGATTGCCAAAAAATGTATCGTAGAAAGAAAAGAGGTGAACATCTAAAATATCTAGCATGTTATTCCTCGACGACCCTAGCGATAGCGGCTGTTCGGGAAACTATGTGGCATTTTTTTACTTTTAGTAAACCTTCGGCGAATCATAAAAGAGAACTGCGAATTTCGGCTACATGATAGGTGCATCTCGAAGTTCTGATTGGTTTTCTTAGCACCGTGATGAAAGTTGAAAATCGAACGGACCTCTTTCTTTAACTTGTGGAGGTAGAAAGACAGGCTCGTTCGAATTTCTACTTCAAAACAGCCTCCGGTTTAGTGCTATTGTCTGCCAGCAAGAATTTTTCTTGAGTTACGACTCGATAAATGAGCAAAAACAAGTTGTCCGCATTTTCCTCTAGAAATTTGCAACTTTGACAAAAGTTTGTCGCAAAATTACTTTTTCAAGTTGGCAAAAATATGTATAATACAGTGCAACATCAATGAGCGTAGTTGCCAATGTAAAAATATAACAAACACTGACGATTTCTTGGAGAATGTATCTTCCACATCTGTCCATCTTACGGATAGGATTATGTTTATTTTACATCTATTTTTCAAGATCGTGCAACTTTGAACATGAGTGGCACTGTGAGCCAAAACTGAAAAAACGATATTCTAATTTTAATGACTTTCCACTAGGTTAAAGAATATTTGCAATTTAAATAGGCGCCAAGAATATATTTTTAATTTAAAATGGAGGCCCTCTTAGACGTGTAGAAATATAATCAGGTATCCGCCCGGGTACTCGGTCCCGATCGGATAGCCCCGGTTTAAGCGGGGCGCTGTTTGGGAATACCGGCCGGGGACCGGCTAAAAACGTCACGCTTAACTGGTCGGATCCTGGCTTTAATACCGGCCGGGATCCGGTCCAGTAATCCGGCCACAAAGCGGTTAAAAACTGTTGCCCCAGGCGAGAAATTGGTAACTTATTTTGTCATTCAATTCTGGTCAGAAAATTGGAGTATTTCAATCCCTGATGACAGAATCTTGTAGCAATTTGGAAGCCACGTGGTAATTTAGGGTGAGGAGGAAAGAAAGGAAAAAAATTATACAGAACGATCGAGTCGGGAAAATCACAACGAAAACCGAAAGCTAGGGAAATACTTATGTGAAAAATAATTAGTAGCTTTAAATTAGTAATTAGGATATATATTTTTTATTTTTACATTCTCATCATTTAGATGATGTCTTAGATTTTTGTGATTTTAAATATGTCCAGTTTTTGTCATTTCTCGACGTTTTTAGAGTCAGAAAAAATAGTTTGCACGAAAATGCCTGTCTGTCTGTTGTCTGACGACGCGATAACTGTCGAAGAACTTTTTCAGTTTAAATTTCCTTTCGCTCACTGGTTAACTAGGCTTCTACTACCATCATTTATAGTTTTAGCCATAAAAAATCAAACTTAAGAAAAGCGAAAATTAAAATTCACACCCCAAAAACGCAAAAGACGGTAAAAGAACCAATACACTTATGGTGAAAAATATTTTTTAACTCATAAAAAAAATCACGTTTGGTAGCATGCAGTTGGTATTATTGATGGCCGTAGGTGTAAATTCTTCTTGAATTTTCACCTCTAACCCGAAATACCTAATAGCATTCCTTGTTTTTGCAGAAAAATTAAAGAAATTTTTAAGTTGTACAAAAATGATTTTGACTTTCTTTCTTTATAGATACATTGATTGAAATTATGAATTTTGAGGGTAGCTAAATATAAAATATAATGCAAAATGAAAAACATATATTATTCAGTTATTATTATTTAAATTAGCAATCCCAGGCTTAGGCACATAAATTAATGTGATATACATTGACTTTAAAGTGTTCAACAAGATGTAGAAAAGTTAATATTTTTTACAAAATCGAGTGCAAAGCACGAGAAACATTATGAGAATGTATTCGTTAAGACCAAAGAAGCTTTAACAAAATGAAAGCCTTAATCGCCAAGTTAGATTCGTCGATGGTTTTATCTTTAATTTTAACTAATCCGCAAACAAATGGGAAAGGGGGGTACAGACACCGAGCGCGGGTTTAATAAAATATTTAGCAGCAAGTAATAAAAATAAACATTGAGACTGAAACATCATCAAAAATCAAATAACTCACTTTTTCGGTTGAGGCGCAATTTCTTTTAAAAAGTATTATCAAACGAAGTTTGCTTTATTTTACTCTACGATCTTTAGTTAAATGTAGTCAAGTTTGTTCTTTTAATGGATTTATGAACAAGAATATCCTACATGGAAAATTTCGAGCATGTATGATTCTTGAGATAAGAAATAGAGCATATCTTATATGAACTGATAAAGCGCCAGTCTAAATATTATTTACCCTGTTGGTCAAATTCTTCAAGAATAGAGTTACTATTTTTTCCCCAGTTAGAAAAAATGAGGATTCTTTCTACTCTGGTCCTAATTTTAGCGATTTTTCTTAATTATATCGTTAAATATAGTAGTGTAATAATCTATCTACATTTTTACAACAATTTTTAAGTTCTCTGAAAAACAAAAATTTTTCCGGCGCAAACCACACTCTATTCTATTTGAAATACGAGAACGAAATTTTTTGAAATACTATAAAAATACTTTCAATATTTGAATGTCATAAGCGCGTTGAAATGTATTATAATCCTTTTAAAATTCAGTAAAATTTTCTGAAATCCTATGAAATATTTGGAAAAACTATTACCAGACGCCTTCACTAATGTCTTAAAATTTTGTAGACACGCGGGAATGCTTTTCAGGCTACCGACCAGGAAAAGCTTAGCATGTCTAAAAGCAACGATGATCAGGACAATCGCGACTAGTTTAACAAAAGATTGCATTCATGACCATCACAATTCCCTTATTGGTCTGGATACCTCCCTTTCTTTTCATTCTCATCAACAAATTTTCTTGTCGGTAGCTGCTGAAAATTGGATAACGAACACTTTTCGTTTCTCGAATTTAATGAGAACCACATCAAGCCTAAAGTGCGTAATAGTAACAATTGTCGAGAATATCTTGTTCCAGTATGTTTGGTACTGTTTATTTTCGATAATTGGCTCTATTTCCTTAGAAGCATTTGTTGGAATCATCACCGGGAATAGTCCGAATATTTTTATTTTTCAACCAAAAAAGCTGCCTAACGAAATTGTCTTTTCTTCTTGCACGTTTAAAAAGTGTGCCAAATCACAATCTAATCAAATAGGTATGTTAGAGTTAAACGGTATGCAGACAACAGCGATAATGATGACGACAAACACAGACAGTCAGAGACAAACGTAAAAACTATTTTTTTCTGTGATGTCATGTTTCAGAATTAACGCAAAACTCCGCATGCTATAAAAAAATGAATAACAACGAATTTTCAAATCTTTCTTGGATCTATAAATTTCCCATTATTATCTTATTTAGTGCGTTGTATAATTTGACGGTAAAATGGAATTATTTATTTTTCATGTCTGGTAAAAAATAGAATTTTCGATTTTTTAAGCAATTAAAAAAATTTGTTACGATAATCTTGTAGGGCTTTCCAAAACCAATGTTTTTTCCCTTGAGTTTTTTTATCGTGCGTTGATTGACTCCAAATATACATTTTTTAAAATCTTTTGAAATACTATAACTCGAAAAATTTTCTCTTTATCTTCTCTTCTCTTACCGAGAACTATAAGTAGCCATAGAGTTTTTTCCGTTCTGAAAAAAACTTTTGAAAATGCTCTAACTTTTTGAATTCGCATCTAAAATAGCAGTCTAAAGAACCGGTTCTTTTTTTCACCTTAAAAAAGTATGCCAAAGCTCAATCCAATCTGATCAAAACCACCTAAGTCAAATTTTACATAAAACCAATACCTTCTCATTAGGCTCAGAATGTAAAAATTACTTTTTCTAAATTAGTAATTGTAAAATATATTTTTTTAATATCTTAGAACTTTTTTGATTAAGCAATGACAATTACTAAGTGTACTGGCACTTCCTTACAAAATTTATCGATGGATTATTACTATTCATCAAGCTAAAGTGCCGAATTTTATTTTTTGTTCAAATGTTTGTTTTTAAATAAAAATAATTTATAGTTTCCGACAACAATTTTTTATTTAGATATTATTATTTACGCAGCTTTCACATCATTTAGTAGAAAAATGAATTTTGTCTCGGTTCGTCATGTGCAATTAAAAATTAAAATAAAAGCCTAAAACTGAGATACGGTCAAAAGATGCACTAACTTTTTTGATTAAGCCACCATTTTTTTGAAACAGATATTCCTTAAAAAAGTTTAGTCTATTTTACGCAACAATACCTAGTAAAAGGTATCTATGGTTTCGGTTGAAGAAAAAAAAACTATTTATAAACATTACTAAAAACGAATAGTTTTCTTCATAATAATCCCTGCCTCAGAAATATTATGGAATTTTTTCAAACTCTACATGACTCAAATAATATTTTTCTTATTTTTCTAAACATTATTGCAGACGAAATATTTTATATAATCACTTTATTTTCCCAAACTAAGCCTGCTTGACGCAACCTACTTTTGTTTTTAAAACTGATCAGTTAAATGAAGATATCTCGCAAGGACAAGCTCGTGGCACAGATAATTGCTGACAAACAGAATATTGCATATATTATGTAGTATAAAAAACCTTCACACTGATTATTAGCACCTCTGTTTATCAAATTTTACAATAGTACAGTACTCAGTCTTTCGTCAATGTAAAAAATGAGGATCCATTATCCTCTGGTTCCAACATTGGGGCTTGTCCTTATTTTTATTGGCAAGTGTAATAATATAATAATTTACTATATATTTACAAACATTTTTCAGGTTTCTATTCACTCACACTACACTGTTAACATTCGGCACTTTAAACACTTAAATATCGAAAATTCCATGAAATCCTTTAAAATCTGTTGAAATCCGTTGAAATGTAATAAAATTGTATCAGATTTTTAAGATTAAGTAAATTTTTTTTTAATTCTTTTAAATCTATTTAAATAGGGTGACTAAATGACTTGATTTAGTAAGACTTGTCCTGATTTTGTTGTAGGATTTTTTAATGCAGATATGAAGCACATTAGGATATGCACTAATCCTAACAGCCTGATTTCTTCTCAGGAAAAGACTTTAAAAGCTTTAAAAGAACATTGAAAAGCTAATATTTATTTTGTTTAACATACTTTGAGAAAATGTGATCCTCTGTTTTTTGTTACAGAATTAAGTCTACAGTCTGAGAGATCACATGATGGCTCGTTTCCTGACGTTTCTCTTACCGAAACTCCTTATTCTCATAAAAGATGCAGGTCCAGGTCTCCTCATAATTCGTGCCATCCTTTTAGACCTTCTTCTGCAAAAAAGTCTTTGATTGTAGTGTCTAATCCTCCTGCTAGGTGCATGGATCCACTAACCAGGCTTCCTTATCTTCACAAAACTGGATGTGGACTTGAATATCTTCCATTTATGCGGCTTACTTCTAAAGCGAATCCTCACCGTATATTCGAACTTCGAAGATACACTTTTCCTGGTGATACATCAATTACATTGAGATTTGGAATTCATACCTATGAGCCTTTGCCAAGCCAAGAACAAATTGTGTTATCAACAGCCAATGGCGATGTCTTTGCAATATTGGAGAGTACTAACGTTCTGGCTGGAATGTATAAGGGCGATGATAAACGAGCGAAAATAAACATGAAAAGTGGCACAGTTACCTTGTTGACCAGAGAAGAAGTTAAAGAAGTTCCCGTTGGTTCTGTACGCCCAATCCGAAAATCGTTTTACGTAAAGAGGCTGAAAGGCGTGCAAACCATTATCCCTCATAGGATAATTAATTGATTAGTGAAAAAAATGAAACTAAAACACAATCTTGTCCTCGATCTAAATTTTCACACAAATATTACAATTAAGTTTTAATTCGAGATAATAATAAAAAAGACTTTCTCACAAGCTAATAAAAAATTTTCTTTTTCTGATCTTACGAGAATATTTAAGGTTGAACTTTATCATACGCTATTAATTATTATTTGTATTAATTTTACTACAGAAGAGATCACACTGCAGCAGATAGGAAATAATAAATAAATAACAATCCCAGATGTGTAACTGAATCAGTTTGAAACAGTAAATAAATAATTTTATCACATTACTATAATTACACAGGCCAACACGTTTTCACACCCATAGACTGGACCTGGTGAACCTGCAGGAATTTGATGCGCTGAATCCGAATCTGACCTCAGAATTGCTCCATCACCCTACGTTTCCGAGATATCCTAACCTA
>JAAAKG020166101.1:0-28330 GCA_010014905.2 Druon quercuslanigerum
CACGGCACTGTCAGAGATTTACCTAGATCAGGCAGACCAACGTCAGCAACAAATAAGGAGAAGTCACTAGATGTTTTCCTATCATTCATTGAAAATCCGCATACTTCCATCCGCAGAGTTGCTCAAAAGCGTGACTGTAACATGCGCAAATAATAATTTGATAACTGAGACACTTGTCATTAAAAGAAAGTAAGCGATACGGTGTTCTTTGTGTAGAATATAGGTTATAATGAAAATAGAAACTATAAGAAACAACTGGTGACCGACTAGTTCGAATCGAGTTACGAATTTTAAACAAACGCGTAGATAAAATGTAATCGAGCCGCGGGCCAAATCCGACAATGACTAAAAAGGAATACCGCCGTCGCGGCGAAAAATATTTCACGATATTCTTCGAACACGTGTCGGGCTGCGAAACTTCTCGAATGAAGTCTGCGAGATTCAAGAGAAAACTCTCGACGCCTGTATTTGTAAAGAACAATAATTTATTGTATAACATTTTTCGTAATTAAAGGTGTAAAGCGGTGCGAGAGTGTCATGAGAGCGACATTAAAACCTCGCGCTCCGAACGACCGCCTTGAAATATGCCGTGCTGTGCCGGGAAAATCCGAGATTTTCCATGAGCTGGGATATTCACTTTTACGAGAGCCACCGTGCCGTGCCGGGAAAACTTGGTTTTTAAAATCTGTAATCTCGTGAGGGTGGTTTTCCGGGCGGAAAATCTGGGATTTTCTAAAGAAGTAAAAATAATGGGTTAAGAAACCCTCTGACGAAGGTCAGAATCCAGGCCAAAAGCCTGCGAGGAAAAAAGAGCGATGGTTCGAAGATGCGGAACGCGAAGAAATCGGGGGTTTCTCCGAAGAATGAACTGGTCAAGGGGCGATGCTCAGGCAATGTTTTAAAAACGGGTTGGCGCAATCGGTGTGGGGCAGTAGAGCTCTGGCCCCGCTACTTATAAGGTAATCTTCGTTATAATTTTGTTTTAAAAGTTTGATTAAATACAATCACCTTATTCTCAAATACCCTATTTTATTTTAACCCCAGCCTTAGTCAATTACAATGGCATAAGTAATATTTCTGTACACAACGTACTGAGAAGAGCGAAATTCCATCCATTTAAAGTGAAACTGGTTCAAAAATGGAATGAAGACGATTTCGATCGTCGCGATGAGTTTTCTGAAGACATGATGTCACGCATAGTTGAAGATCCCAACTTTCCATCAAACATAGATTTTTCTGATGAAGCAACTTTCCAACTTGATGGAACGTTGAATAGACATAATTGTAGACATTGGCCTTGACCTTTTTGAAAAAATATTTACCTGGAGAGATATTTAAGTGTTTATTCACGGAAGAATTTTTGCAATGCAGTCAAGCAGTCTCATGAAAGCAGTGTGCCTAATTTGACATGCTGGGCTAAGCTAAGTTTTTACCCCAACATTTACAGACTGGGTTGAAGTCAAGCGCATGATGGGTGGTGCTGCAGCTTAAGGTCACCTTCTATAGTGTCGTCTTTCAGGGTGACACTATGTATTTTATATAGATGACCCAAAGATCTATTGTTCTGGTCAAAGCAAACTTCAGAGTTCTTTAAATATCATCAAGCACTACACAGGAGAGATTGGTATGGACCTTGGATTGGATAAATGTGGCAAACTTTATCCGAAGAAAGGAAAGATTACACCGGCACACAACAAAAAATTGTCTGTACACCGGGCGTCACCTACCTACAGGCATATTTTTCGACCCGCTGATGTTTTGGCAAAAAAAAAAATTTAGATCTAAGGCAAGCATAATTTCCATGTATTTTGATCTGTTAAATACTAATTTCGATCGTACTTTAATCATAAACCGTTTTAAATCTAAAAAAATTGTAAAAAATCATCAAATATTTCAAAAATCGAAGAAAATTGGGATTATCTTGGTATACAAAATTTTGTGGACCCGGATTAACGTAGATTTTCATGTAATTTAATCTGCTTGATCTGATTCTTCAATAAATTTGGCCCATAGTCCCCTCAAACATTTATAAAATTGCAAAAAATGAATAAAATAGCCAGATTGTTTCTTTTGCCCACCGTCACGCCGAGGAGGTGCCCTGGTTGCAAGTACAAGCAATCATGTAATGAAATGAAGTTTGCACATCGAAGAAGTTGAAATCCCAACCACCGGAAAACAGTTTAAAAGTTGGGAAAATCCTTCTTCTTACTCTTTTTATACGTCATTTTCATAGATTTTACAATTTTTTTGCATTTTAAGATTTTAGTCTTGTATTTTGTTAATAAAAAATACAAGAAATTTATTTAATTGTGTTAAAAAGATTTTTTTCCATGTTTTTAGCAGCAATTTTCTGCTATTTTATCCATTTTTTGCAATTTTATAAGTGTTCGAGGGGACTATGGGCCCCTTTATACCAAGATAATCCCAATTTTCTTCGATTTTGGCAATTTTTGATGATTTTTTACAATTTTTTTAGATTTAAAACGGTTTATAATTAAAGTACGATCGAAATTAGTATTTAACAGATCAAATTGCATGAAAATTATGCTTGCCTTAGATCTAAAAATTTTTTTTGCCAAAACATCGAATTTTCGGTATTTTTTGGGGTTTTTTGCAATTTACTCGAAATAGAAGGCTGTACGGCCTCAACTGACGTGAAATTCGTGTTCAGCGGGTCGAAAAACATGCCTGTAGGTAGGTGGCGCCCGGTGTACAGACAATTTTTTTTGTGTGCCGGTGTTATTGGCGTTCCCGAGGACCCTGAGCTTGTGGATGTAAGTTTTATTAGACCTCTTAAGCCTGGAAAGACCTGTACATACCTGGGCGTGTCCTAAGCCGCTTTTAGAACGCAACATCAGTGAAGGAGACTCTCCGAAGCAGATACAAGCATCTTTTTTAACGGAGTCAGTCCTGAAATCTGTCAGTGTTGAACAAGGTATGCGCGACTAACATGCTTGTGGTCCCAGTTTTACTCTGACTGTTTGCGGAAGTACAATGGTCGAAGAACCAGATTAAGAGACATTTCACATCGTGAAGGCGAACGCGGACTTGTGAAACTCCTGTGTCTTCATAATCGAATTGTTCTAAGTACAGCTTCAATCGATGCAAATGGCAGAAATCATCTTATGAAAATGGTCAGGAACCACGAGATGAATGGCATTCAAGCATTCCTTTACAAAGCCGCCGAGCAGGCGGCTGAGACACTTGGCCTCAATTTTAACATCAGAAGTGAGGAAACATATTCAGAATTGTATAAGAAGAACAGTCCTTGTCAAAATAGCAAACTTTTGCTTTTCTTAAATCATCAGGGTTTAATTCAGGTATAGAGGGTTTTATTTTCGCGTACCAGGATGGTGTAATTTTATGTCAGCAAGTTCCCAGCCATAGGTGCAGAGCGAGTTATGCACACGCTGAGTACCTAGAACACATACTATTTGGATGTTTTGTCCACGCAGGAATTACGTATCGCTACAGACATAATGAGGCCCTAAGAGTGTCTTATTACCATCTCTGTGGCTCTTATGACACTTTTAACCCTTTTTTAAATATTTATAACTTCTCTGATTAAATATTCTATACTTAGTCAAGTTACTTATGAGACGAGGATGCAATGTGAATTTATTGCGATGTTTAGAAACTTTTGCGATGATGTTATAGGTACAAAATAAGAAACATGGTGTAGCTGGGAGTTCGTCTTTTATCGCTGCGGATGGATGCGGGGTATATATTTTTACATTAATCTAGAATTCCCGTGCTACTTTTTCAAACAAAACGTTTATTTCAGAGCACTACTCTGACCCAAAAGGCTGATCGAACTCTGTAGCAATCATCCCAGGGGAATAGCTTCAGAAAGTTATCATTAGTAGCTCTCCGCGCTAGTCCAATAGTATCCAGGTTTTTTTGTTTCTTGCGTGGGTCACTCCATTGACACTATTTATCATGTATTTCTCATAAACAATTTGTCACCACAATTTTCTGCGCTGGCATACCTCTTTAGTTTCCTTTAAGTCCGTATATTTTCTCATCCAAACTCTAAAGCTACACAACTAGGTAGCCAACATTTTTGCAGAAAATGGGCCCTTTGCATCAAAAATTCTGAAAAAATCAAACACGTGTTACGTTAAAAATATTTGTTTGACATCTCATTTTCCATATCGTAATAAAAAGATGTGTAACTCAAACTAAAATAACTGATACTCTGTATTGTTCTCCCATCTTCTACTTGTTTTTATTACCAAGCCTTTTTTTTAACCTTTGATGACCATATTCCTTTCCAAAAAGTTTTTAAATACAGGAACATAATAAGGTACTTCTTTCATTAAAGAAACGTTAAATTAAACTATTTTCGCCTTTTTGATACGGTTTCTTTCATTTTGCTTTTTTCCTGGTAGTCAGAAACGATTTTTGTTAAAATGATCATCGTTTATTCATAAAGAAACATATACTTCTTACTATAGAACTCTCATCGAAAATTAGTCTGTTACAGTGCGATACCGTCACACCAAATCTTTACTTCTTTATTTTTATTCATTTAATTTTTTTAGTATTCCTTAGATCTGGCATAGTACATACAGAATTAATGACTGGATTGTATGTCCTGCTTTCGAAATTGTATATGTACATTTTTTATTTCTCTATTTGTTCAATTAAAAATCAAGAATCAACAATAGAGGCGGATTGCCAGCTCAGAATTAAATGGGAGTATACTGCTACAAAGAGAAAGTTTTTATTCGTGGATCCAGAGAAGTGAAATAGAAAATTGTATACAGAGAGCTGTGACTATTTTAATTGAGCACTTGTAAAAACTGGAATAATTGAATTTTTTTACAAATTACATGTTATTATGAAATTTCATATTATTAATATTTTTTCTCTATTTCCCATTGAAAAAAAAACTGTAGGCAAGTCAGAAAATCCGGGGGGAGGCAATCTCCGGTTTCAACATCCTGTACACTCGCGCCTGAAATTATAGAGGATTTTTTTTGTATTTGAGACACTTAATTCTCCAATATGGTGAAAATTTTGAAATCGATCGAAACTTCATAGTACTTAGTGAAAATTCTATAATCGCGTCATAGACGCGCAGCAAAAATCGATGGAACTGTCAAGTGGCAGTTGCTTCCACTGCTCTATCTTCTGATTCACATACACCATACACTTTCTTGGCCAATGCGACTCACACACATTAAGCATATTTGTTATAGGCGAAACACCAGTTCACGATAACAGCACCTCAGGCAGCTGGTTCAGAAACGAAACCCAATCATCCATGTTTTAACCTTCTTGGGCATTGTCGCCTATATTCTTATCCCGGCCTGACTAGGGAGGATGCCCGATGGCACAGTGGTAGAGGCTCATTTTGATGTGGAAAAAGTTATGTGTCATTCACTGTGCCATGGGATACGCCTGGCACCCAACCAATCTTATTTTACAGATAAGAATGTATGTATCCAAGGAACGCGGATACCGCGGCGAGCATAGTCACATTTTGACTACAATTTGACCAATCAGACTACCCCTAAAGGGGCTCTAGTTGAAGCAGGGATTATGAGAAATCAAAATCTGGGGGAATTATACTAGAAGGAATTTACAACCCACGATGAATTAGAAAAGTAACAATAAGGACAAATGGTATTTATGAAAAGTTTGAATGATGCCAAATAGAAATTTTGAAGCATTAAAATTAGAACAAATACAAAGGACCCCGCACACAATTTATGGAAAATGCCTTTTGGTCAAAGTTCGGCCAAGTTCGAATTTCTGATGCTAAATTTGATATTTATCAAAAGACTTATTGACCTAATCTTACCGGAAAGCATGCGGCAAGGCTTTTTCGATACATTCCCTAGGGTATCCTATGGAAAAATTCCAATTCTGCCAACTTTTCATGCGTAAAAATAGAATTAGGTAATGTAAAATTTATGTTTAAAATGTCTGACATGACAGGGATGGAAGTAATTATGAAACTTAAAACAAAAATTTTAAGTAAAGTAGACTATCACAAAACATATTTTCTCGAAAGCGCCTTTTTTGCCAAGCCCTAGGGGCTTGGTTTAATCATGCGGGCGCTAGGTCAGCAACTCGATCCCCAGCACTGGGTGCTATGTCTACAATGTCTACTATGTATAATTATCTTTGTTTATTGTGTAAGGTATGGTACTGATTAAATTATTTTCTGAGCATTTTTTAAAATTCAACTGTGGTTTTTTTAAGGTGTTAACTGAATTTTGGTGCAATTAAAAAAGGGGTGACAATTTCGATGTTGAGATAAGTAAAATAAAAAATCCCATCTAATGCACGCATTTTTTATGAAGTAGAGCCCTGAAAGTACGAAAGAACAGAGAGTTTCGATATGCTAGAAACTTTCACATGCATTCAGTTCATCTACATCAACTTGGAGCTTTTTTAATGGGCTTATGTCTTTTCTTCGAATGGATAGATGTTTGTTGTAATTTTTCCGCATAATAACTTAGATAATAAAATTTAACAATAAAATAAATTAATATCTCAAATTTAAGAATAAGATTTTTTAAACCAAATCAATCAGTCTACTTGACAGTATTATGTTTGTATAATGTCCTTCTGTTTATTTATATGGTCTATATTTAATCTGTAGTTAAAAGAAAAAAACCTACTTCGTAAATAAAGGTGTAGACGTTTTGTGATACTTTCCATGTGTCAAATATTTTTATACCATGTTTACCTGGCTTAAACACACCTGCTCTATTTCCAAGAAAAAATCTTAATTTATGAACAGATTATGGTAGAAATCTTAGCAGAAAAATATTCTAACAGTATGGGACAAAGTATGTACAAGTTGCAGATGACGCTTTTGCCTATGCTAATTCCGAGATTTGACATTTACATTCGATTAGCAATGTTATTTCCTGAAAATTAAATAGAATATCTGCTAAAAATATATGGAATCTGTTTAATCCTCTATGTACAAAATTGTAATTTTAGAGTCAGAAATAATAATTTGTTATTAATTTAATAATAAAAAGGTAATAAGGTGTCATCTTCGAAAGTAAATAATGCACGGTAGTAATTCTTGAAGTAAATTACACATTTATGGCTTCCGAAAATTTTGTATGCTTGTCATTCATGCTTGCATTCAGTTTGTTCAACATTCTTTGTAAGTCTTCAATTTACTTTGCCATAACAACCTTATCACCTGCGAACGAGATTCACACTTTTTCTTCGAAAAAGGCCATTCTTAAACACATAACACATCCTTGTCTAACACCTTGCATAATATCGAAACAGTCACTCATTTTGCCATTTACCCTTACACTCGCAATGCGCAATATTTAAAAATTCGGTTTTTTATAGTCGAACTTTTTTCTTTAACATAATTTAAAGTTTATTTAAAGTTAATATGAGGATAAAACAGATGTTTTGATTCAATACAAATCGATTAATTTATAATATTGATACATTTTATTGAACAATGAAAAAGCTATAGTAATGCATAGTATTAAAAAACTTCTCCCTTTCCTTTCGCCTCTCGAAAAATTACCATTTCAAATACAAAAGTTGATTTATCTGATTTGTCGTTATACTTAACAAAAAATTGTAAATACATTTGTTTACGGAAAATAAAGTGCTCGTGAACCCCATCCAGAAAATCTTTGATAGACTTTGCAACATGACTAATGGCTAATTCTGCTTTTTTGAAATAAAGTTGACATTTTTCACACGGAAAAATAAAATTTTGCTTCATCTGGGAATGAAGGCTAACTACTGCTTCTTAGAGCTCACATATAACCTTAAAAAATCGTGGATAATTGTTTCACCAAGCAGGGCAATGTGATCTCCAACGATACATTTTAGAAAAGGGTGTGGTCTCTAAGTTATTTTTTGGTAAGTGATTAAACCATGTGCATGTTCTTCCCTTTGCAGTAGATCGTTAAGTCGTAGGCGAGAATTGGTGAATTTACTGGTTTTTCTTTATTCATATTGCGTCCCCGGAGGGTTTGCATGACTTCCATTCCTGACAGTCTTTCCGCCTACATATTTTTTAAAGATCTTATCCTTACTATTTGCAATTATTTACAACTATTTACATCATATCTTATATCTAAATCCTTATTTCTATTTCCTGCGATAGCGCAATTTAGGACTGGCTAAATGGTGACTTTCTTTATCTCCAGATGGTCAGGATCTCCTGTTTCAGCGATGGATCAGAGGACGAAGCCAAATGTTTATGTTATAAGAGGAATTTTATAGGTGTTAATTGCCTTCGTAATATTTTTCGCACTGAAATCGGACGCCAGAATCAGACTAAGAAGACCCGAAAAAGCGAGGTCAAAGCACGGTCATCCTAAATCAGAGCTTGTACAAACCTTTATATCGTTTATTTCCTGGAGAAAAGTAAGTTCCCACTCAACCACTCCCACCTCAAATTTGTCCAGCTCAGCGTATTCAATGCTAAAGGAAACCATACTGCGCTCCATGAATCAACTAGGTAGGTTCCTTGTTTGATGGCAAGGACCGGGTATCTCTCATCACCCTAAAACTAAAACACGTAATCTTTGTGCACCATGCGTGCATAGCACGAATCTGAAATCGGACGTGATGACGCCTGTTGGTAGTCAATATAGGCTTAGTATAAATTGCGTTGGTGAGTTTCGTATGCAACACAACTAGACTTATCATTCGTGACATGGTTCTTACAGGCATGGAAGCCTCGAAAGCAACCTTTTTCTTCTTTAGAGAGGACGTTGTTCTCTTTACAATATTATATACATTACGCCCTTCGTCATAAACTAAGGCTTACAGCAGTCATAAACCAATGCTTGGAAGGACTCCAGCAAGGGCGGTGTGCAGGCCCTCTAGGTATTCGTACCAGAAGCTGCAAACCCCAACCACACATAGAATTTTCTAGTTTACAGCCTTCTTTATAATGCTAGTTGCGACGGAGGCTGACAGAGCGAGATTATTCATCTCAGGCAACCGTGCCACTTTGTCTGTTTCTAGACGGAGCCTCAGATCTTTGGCAAATATCTGGCAATTTCCATAGCCCTAGGTGGTCCACAATAATTTTGAATCATCTTTTTTTCTATCAGAATGTCTGCAAGAGAAACATTTTTCGTTTGCCGAAAAAGTCTTATTGTCATTTTTCTCACAGTCACTCTCTTGAATCGTCGCAGACGCACTGACAGGACCGTTAGTCTCTGTGTGAGATGGTAAATCACTTCGCCCAGGTTCGCAGATTTTCTATGATTGATGTTCCTTTGGCAAAGGATCTCCGCCACATGGCGAGTCAGTCTCTGAGACCGATTGCCTTTCGAAATTGTTAAAAGAGTCCCAGTTTTGCCCTTATTTTACTAATCTCGCCTTGAAGTGGAAAATTCCCTAGAAGGTCTGACATCTTTCTTGAGGCTTAGTTTACAGTAGTCTGGACTCTGAGTTTTATGCTTATCATCCTGGCACACATGACCGCAGCCTGATACGCAAGTGCCTATAACTACAGAAATCTCATATTGTGCTGCAATAACAGAGGTAGTATCTCGGTTCTCAAGCTGCCAACTAACCGGAGAACGTCTGTATTCACTCTCCATTTCGGCAGAACATTTCTCAAAAATAGTTCATTATCTGTGAAATCTGGGATTGCATCAGTAAAACATACCATGAGACGCAAGTTTTCCTCATTTATCTCTTCAGTGAGTTGAACAGAAGCAGGGACAGGTTTCGGCGATTGCAGGCGTAACGATAACACAGTCGCCCCGCTACATCTCGCAGATCCGGCTTCCGCTCGTCTGCGTTACTGATTTAAAAGTCAAGAAGCCAAGCTTCCGTGCAGGAGGACTGGGGTCTTCGGACAATTTCGAGTAATGAAACGCACACATAACATACGTAATATAGCGTAGCTAACATACCAGGACAGTGCTTCGAATGTGTGCATCTAACTCTGTGGTCGGCGAACTTTTTGCTCACTTTCAGGTATGAACAGGCTTGTCGCGACTTAATTTTTTCTACGACTTTTAGATTTATGGACTTCAATGTGAGTGAGCTTACTCCATCAGGATAATATTAAATACTGCACAAATTTTCAACTTTTATAGACAAATTACATATCTTTGCAAATAGAAAGGGATGATTCGCCGAAGCTCGCGGATAATTGACCAGAAAGTAGGTCGTTGGTTAGCCCGGTCGGGGTACCCTGACTTGGTCAAGAGTGTGCTAGGGAGACAGCCGAGTATATTCTCAGAATGTTGGTAACAACAAACAGGCGGAAATCCAAAACCATTTGGCCCAGATGGCCGGATTTTGAGTACTTCCTTCAGAATAAACACGGGTTTAGTACAATAGGCTTTATAGATTGAGCACCAGGGGAATCTTCACAGGCCCCGGCCCACAATACAATCAACTAACTATCACAAACTCAAGGATTCTCTCAACACATTTGCCGACAAATGCGCTGGCGGAATGTAGTCTCAACTTCAGATCTTATTCGGTTGATGGTTCTTCTAGGGAGGAGGTTCTCGTCTAAGATGTGTTTGCTCCGATCACATGTTTAAATTGATAGGCAATCGAGTACTCATCATGATAAGCTGGCAAGTTGAAGCACTGCCGTGGCATTCCTGTGGAAGTGTGCGGCTGCGGTCTCCCTACCAAAATATACTCCGCACGCGCAACGCATGTTCTGCTGCTTACCACTTCTGGCGGATTTTTAGCTAGACAGTAGCTCACCAGCACAGGCTTGAATGCTGTTTACCACAGCGATGGCACAATTATAGTAAATAATTAATATATATTTTTCATACAGGCAAAGCTTTCAGTATAAGGGTAGGAATTACACCTCGCATCTTAGAGGTGAGTTTTACGTTTGAATTAGAATTAGAATAGTTATTTGAAAATTGAAATTCTTATTAGGGAGTTTTTATGTAGCTGAATCCAAATTTGAGGTCAAAATTGTAAAATTCAAGATGACGGAATAAAATTGGCGCCTAAACTTCAACCGTGACTGGTGGTTTTTACGTTTTGACTGGAATAAATCGTATAGTTTGAAAGTCAAAAGGTTTCTAAGGGATTTTCAATGTTCCTACATTTAAATTTGATATCGTGATCACAAAATTCAAGATAGAGAATCCAAAATGGTGCTTTCCTGTGTGTCATAGTAGTGCTGCTTCACTCAAACTAGAATGAGTCGAGTGATTTGGATACTTAAATGCTACTAAAGACTCTTTTAATATCTCAGAGTTCAAATTTGAAGTCAAAATTGCAAAACTCCAAATGTCGCAATTGTCATATATGATTAATCATGATCAACGATTACACAGGTCCAAAAAAAGTAGGTTGTGTGAGAGATCAGAGTGTGGTATCTATACGTATTTTGGGGCACTAACACGAATCTGATCTCAGTTTTTCCCGAGCACATCAGGGTTTTCCCCTATATGCGGAAATTTCCATAATAAATCAGCTTTTCTTGGTATAAATTACCCTTGGTATTAAAATGATCTGAAAAACTTCAGACATGATGTTTTTATTGATTTTTGTGTTCAGAATTCGAATCTGAGACTAGTTTCCCCCAGCAGATCAGGGTTTTTTCCTAGACACAGAAAATTTCCTCGAAACTCAGCTTTGTCGGGTATGAAATAGCCCTTATTATTTAAATCGTTTGGAAACAGATAAGAGCATGATATATTTATATTTTGTTGGTTTTGAATACAAACTTGGCATTAGTTTTCGCCAAGCTCATCAGACTCACCCTAGACACGGATATTTCCCTACAAAATAACATTTCTCTGATATGAAATTACCCTTGGTATTGAAATCTTCTGTAAAGAGGTGAGAGCATGATGTATTCACGTATTTTTGTGCAATGAATATGGATCTAATAATGGCTTCCTCCCATCCAGTCTAGGTTTCTCCCTAGACGAGGAAAATTGTCTAGAAAATTAGCATTTACCGGTATGAAATTGCCCTTGATATTGAAATCTTCTCGGCACAAGTCAGACATGATGTATTTTAGAGTGCTGAATACGAGCGTGATCTTTGTTTTCCCCAGCAGGCCCGATTTTTCCACTAGATTCAGAGGATTCCTTAATAATAATAGTTACACCGCTAAACCGCTACACAAAAAACTGCTTTTTAAAAAAGCAGGTTTTTGTGTAGCGGTTTACCACTGGATATGAAGTCACATGGTATCTTTATATATTTTAGATGCTGGATACAAATTTGAACTCAGATTTCTGCTAACTTTTTAAAGGTTTCCCCTAGATCCGAAAAACTTCGTAAAAGCCAGGTTGTTTTAGTATAACACCTTGGTTAGTGAAATTATCCAAAAAAAATTTTTTGAGGGTACTTTTTAGGTTGAATACAGATGAGATCTTTAGCTTGAGAGCCTTCAGCTTGTTCCATATGCTCCAGGAACTCCCTAAAGAGCTTTTTTTTTATAAAATAGCGTTGTAATGAATTCAACTGCGCAGCTGAGCACTTTCTTTAGAGTCTGGAAAAACGTAGACCCACATGACGGAACAGATTTTCTAATTGCGTGATAAGAACATCTGACTATTCTTAAACTTCGAAACGAAAAACCTGTTTCTCTTAAATTCCAAATGGTACAGTTCCAGCTGAAAAAGCACAAGTGTTATTTAAATCTGCTACCTTAGAGGATGCTAGAGACGATGAAAAATGCCTTGTAAGGGGATGTGTAGAATGATTTGTTTCCGGGCCACCCAGGAAATAGCCAAAGCGTTGTTAGGCACACGGCTCTGCGTGGGGCACTGGGTAGCGAGTGTGAAGTCGTAGTGACGAGGTGTCATGTCCTCGACAAAAGTCGAAAATCCCTCACACTTAGACCTAGAGAGGTATGAAGGTTATCACCCCTAGGACTGTAAAGTGCTCCCGAATACTTTCCACAAATGTGATAACAAACGTCAATCGTTTTGCTACGTCTGTGGTGAGTATAAGGTAAAGAACAATCTGAGAAAGTTTTCAGACAAGATGAAGAGTGTTTATAGAAATTGCTTTGGTTTTGCAGTGACTCATTATGAAATGGAATGCGTCCCGAATTTCATATGTAGCACTTGTTGTATTTCGTTGAGCCAATAAAATGAAATAAAAATTTTAGATTGATCTAGAATTCTCGTGTAATTTATTTAAATAAGACGTTCATTCCGCAACACTGCTCAGACCCAGGTTGATGATCAATCTCTCTTGCAATCACCCCAAGTGAAGATCCTCACAATTTCGTCATCTAAGGTTCCTCATTTGGGTCCATTAGGATCGAAGGTCTTTTGTTTCAGACGTCATTCACTCTGCTGGCACTCTTTTTATGAACAATTTGTCGCCATACTTTTCTGTCCTGGCATACTTCTCTAGCTTCTTTCACGTCCATGCATTTTTTCATGCAAGCTCTCGTGTTTCTGTGACTTTTTATGCCTCTTCCGACTAGGGTCTCATTCACACATTCCAAACATTCTTTTCGCGCTCTGCCTCTGAGCACGCTGCCATTTACTTTACCTCGAGACACTTGTTTCGTTATTCGCTCATCTTTCATTCTCCCAACATGCACGAACCCTCTTAACCCATTTCTTTCCCTTGTGTCAATTAGTGTCTTTCACACCACATTCTTTGAGAATAATCTCGTTACTCACTTTGTCTATCAGAGTTTTTGCGCATATTAAGCGCAGGAATCTCATATCAATCAGGTTAACTTTACTCTTATCTTTTTCTTGATAGGTCCATTTTTCGCTACCGTGTAGTACAGTCGGTACAAATATAGAATTATTTACTGTCATTTTAGCCTTATTTCTTGTATTTTTTCTTCTAATAAGGGGCCGCGTTCTGCCAATAACCTTTTTACCTTCGTTTATGCGTCTATCTAACTCCTCATCTATCTTCCCGTCTCTAGTAAATAAGCTACCAAGGTATACCAATTTTTCAACTTCTTCAATTCTCTTATCATTTAATACAATATTGCATATTGTTTTTTACTCTTTCCTTTGATCACTATAGTTTTCCTTTTATTTACGTTAATTTTGAGGCCCATGCTCTCCTTGCATGCATTCAGTTTATTCAATACTCTTTGCAAGTCTTCGATTTACTCTGTCACAACAACCTTATCATCTGCGAAAGCTAACCCACGTACCCTTACTGTTTTGAGATTCAAAACTTCTTAATCGGAAAGAGCCATTCTGTCAATGAATAATGTAAATAACCATGAAGACATAACGCATCCTTGTCTATCACCTTGCATAATATCGAAACAGTCACTCAATTTCCCATTTACCCTTGCACTCGCTTTGCTACCTGTATATATTGTTGTTATAGTTTGTAGAAGCCATTCATTGACTCCATACTCTTTTAGGGCTTCCAAAAGTTTACTTCTATCTACCTTTCCAAAAGCTTTTTCTAGGTCAACAAACGCACAGAAAACTTTTTTTTCTACTGTCAAACTTTTTTCTGTGATTTGCCTTAAGCTAAATATTTGATCCTTACAGGACCTTCTTGGCATAAACCCACTTTGCACTTCCCAAATCTTTTCTTCTGTTATTTTTATTACCCTACGAATAAGTATTCTTGTGTATATTTTACTTACGGTACTTAATAAGCTGATTCCTTTGTAATTATTGTATTCGCTTTTATCTCCTTTTCTTAGTTTACGCACATGTTTCCAGTGGAACAAAAACGACGCTTCTATCTGATGATGCTGAGAACATGGCAGAAATTGAATCTGAAATCATTGCATCACTCAGTGAAGTGGAAAGTAAAGACTATTTGAAACAAGAGTACGAGAGATACAAACACAAAACTTCTTACAAAAAGACCTCAATAATTTAATTAGGGATTTAGAAATATCAAGAGGAGTTCAGAAAGTATTTCTCGAGAGATGTAGATCAAGTTTATTGTCTCAATGCAAAAGGCTTGATAAATAAACTAAAGACAAATTCGTACAGAGCTGAAAAATGAAGGCTCTTTATAGATTCATCAAAACGTAGTCTGAAGGCAGCGTTTCTCCATAATACGAATAAATATACACTAATATTGAAGTTAATATTGAAGCAGTTCTGAGCAATATAAAGTACGAAAAGCATAAATAGCAGATTTGTGTAAACCTTAAGATTCTTTCTATGATTCTTGGGCAATAATCGGGCTTTACTAAATTCCTATGCTATTTATGTATCTGGGATAGTACAGATAAGAAAAATCATTATAAGCCTTTTGATTGGACACCAAGATCGGAGTTGTTTGCAGGCTCACACAATGTGATATGCGAACCACTTGCCGAACCTGCAAAAATCCTTTTACCGCACCTTCATATCAAGCTCGGATTGATGAAACAATTTCTTAAAGCACTAGTCCTAGAGGTTCAATTATTTTCTGAGAACAACCTTAAAGAAGGTGTTTTTGAAAATCTACACATTCGCACCATAATGAAGGATAAAAAATTTACGGATGTAATAAATGACGTTAAAAAGGCGTCATGAATCTCAAATTGTATTTCCTGCATGCGCATTTGGATTAATTTCCAAGTAACTGCGGATATTTTAGTAAGTAACAGGCTGAGCGATTCCATCAGGATATCAAGACAAAGGAGCGTTTATATCAAGGAGGATATGATGAGCATATACTGACAGACTTCCGATGGATGTTGAAAAAATAGAAGAAGAAAACACTTTATAGATCTTACAATGTTAACCGTGTGCACAATACCAGATAAATAATCTAATGAAATTCTAATTCTCATATAGAAACCTAGGTAATGTAGACAAACTTAGGTCAGATGTGTTTTCACTGTGGCTTTCCAGATGAATTCAATACCAAGTGTATTCCTTGTATAAAAAACTAATTTTTTAGGGAATTTATTGCGTCTACTGTAAAACCCTGCCGTGATGAGGGTAAACTAATGTCAGATTCGTATTTAGCGCACCAAAATACATAAATATATTATACTTTAAACTGCCCATAGGCGATCTAAAAACACAAGGGCAATTTCATACTCGACCAAGCTCATTTTCTAGGGAAATTTCGGCGTATAGCGAAAGTCCCTGACGTTCTTCGAGGAAACTCATGTCAGCTTCATACTCAAAATTCAAGGAATATAAATATATCATGCTGTGATCTGTTTTTAGACGATCTGCATGACGAGGGTTATTCCATACCCGACAAAGCTGATTTTCTAGGGAATTTTCCGCGTGTAAGAGGACAATCTCAATACGCTGGGGGGAAACTAATCACCGATTCGTATTCTGCGCAGCAAAATACATAAAAGTACCACGTCGAATATTTCTTCAGATGGTTTAAATGCCGCAGGTAATTTACAACCAGTAAACCTGATGCACTAGGGAATTTGCTGCTGCTAGGGGAAAACCCTGACGTGCTGGGGAAAAGCTGATGTCAGATTAGTGTTCAGCACCTGAAAATCCATATAGATACCATATTTGGATCTATCGCACAACCCACTTTTATGTCGGCCTGTGTTAACAGTCGAGAGTTATCATTATCAACAAATTCGCACCTCGTTCTTCGCCGAACCCAGATATAACCAGCGAGAAGGTGTCGAGTATCTATTCCCACATTTTCTTCTTTTTTTGCTCTTTTTTCGTATTTTTGTTGTTTTAAGTAAATAAAAAAATTGTTCAATCATGCTTTCTTCATTTTTCAAAATACTCTGCTTCATTTTAAATAATTTATGCACAAAGATTTTATGCACCATGCACATTTCATAACGGCTGCGTCGCTGCATGAGTCATACATTGGCGCACAGTTTTTAGAGCAGTAATCCATGGAATTTTCAAACTGAAGTAGTATATATTGTTTGTTGCCACTTTTTTATCATGCGTATTCGATCATATTGGAAAATCGAGGGGAAAGGAAGTGTTTATGGATGAGTGATTGGAGTTTGATGATGTTGTTGCCGAAATGTCAATTTATTTCTTTTGTTTCCATGATTGATTCAAGTGCTTTCGAATTTGGGCCAAACCGCGAAACTAATATAAAAGTACACTTTGATCTTTGGATAATGGAATACGCACTCGTAGGAACCACGTCATTACGAGGTCAGACGTTAAATTACCGGAATTTGAGGCTAAAAAAAGATCTTCTGAAACTTGAACAAATTTTTTTTCTGCACTTGTCCAAATTTCATATTCGAGCATTTTAGTATCCGAATTCCAATTTGAGTAAAGCAAGATGCCTGTGACAGGCAGGGAGGCGCCATTTTGGATCCGCTATCTTGAATTTTGTGACTGAGATTACAAATTTTGATTCAGCCACATCGAAAAACCCTAGGAGCATTTTAACTTTCAAATCAGTCTACTGATTCTAATTTAAACGTGAAAACCACCACTCGATTGCGAGAGGTAGTTTGTAGTAATGAGCTTGCGCATTTGCCGATTTGAAAAAATACATATAGATTATTTTTATTATATGGTGATGATAGAAAATAATTTAATCCTATGTTTGAAATATTTTGCGACGATGATTTAGATACAAATTGTAGATATAATTGTAGATACAAATTGATACAAAGTTGTTATCCGTACACAGCCGTCACGAGCTTTAGGGGTGACATCAGTTGCATCTGGATGCTTTCTTCGAGCTGCCATCTGCCACTTCATAAGTTTTTATTCGCTTGCTTCCTGATGCTCTGGAAAGTTTCTTACGATGCGACAGGTGTTTAATAAAACAGCCTTCTGAGCTGCTCCCAGTAACAAAGTGACTACTGATGTTCAAGATGTTCATTAGGTTAGTTCAGAAGTATATCCTTATGTTTTTTTATTATTTGAAACTTTTTAAAATGATATAAAGAGTTGGCGCCAGGATCATTAATTTATTCAGGAGTTTAACATAAAAAACGTATATTTTTCTTTTCATGCTTAAATCTAACATATAGATTTTTTAAAGAATCTAATGAAATTTTAGAAACATTTCATTCAGCTTGTTTCATGCCATAAATATTGTTTGTGATCGTTGAAAACTAAAATAGTTTTTTCTCATAGATTCAGGATGCGAGCTCTTAAAAATCGTATAATTATCAGATTAACTGAATTTTTATGATACTTTTTCATAATATATTTAGTCTTTAAAATTGCTATAATCTTATTTCAAAATTATTGCTTTGAATGTGCAATTGTAAAGCATTTAAAACTTCGAGACCTTAAAACTAAAGTATAAAGTATAAAGTCAAACTGAAATCATTCAATTTGATGATTCTTCAATTTGAAACAAAAATTATTTAATTTGCAGGGTTCTGCTTAATACCTTGTAGTCAATCAATCCAACCTTGGCCTGCATGTGTATGGATATGGATGAAGGGATCCCTATAAACGGGCTCGCCTGGCATGCTTGACTATAGTATGACAGATGGGTCAAAAAGCCTAGCTAACAAGGGGCTTCTGGATCCCTGGATTAAGGTCTCTCCTAGATCGATTTCTATTTTTTGGAATCGTGACAAAAATGACGTACAGTGCGCACAGCGACCAAGAAACAGCTCGCCGATAGTATGGTGGCCTGCGAAAGGATATTTGGGTTTACGACAGTGTACCTACGGCCCACAGTGGGGAAAAAAGCACTTTTTCGGAACAATAATCAGCTGACTCCTCAATTTTCAACGGATCAGAGCTTTTTTTTAAATACCCATTAGGAATCGTACTTTAAGGTAGAAGTGCACGTTTTTGAATTTGTTATATAATAATTTGTTATTTAACTTCAAATTTGCAATTGGTTATATTTGCAATATTTACGTAGCCCCATTGATCGATATTTCTGCAAAAAGGTGTAGAATTAGTAAAGTTACTTTTTTAAAATATAAATATACCTTGTATATGAATATCTTGTATTTTTTTAATTGCTATAAACAAATGAATGGATATAACTGTTAACTGTTGCATTTTCGGATTTCGAATGTATTACGTACATAGATTTTGTTTTTAAAAATGTGATGAATCAATTTTTATTTGCGAAAAAGCACCAAATAACAATATATAATAGTTTAAACAATTTTTATAAACAATTTCACTTATTTGGCATATCTATGATTTGAAAAATGTTCTTTTCTGTGGAATCATTTATTTTCATCTGAATAATAGGCATATTACACATTAGAGTTCCATGAAAGAACATTTGCTATTGTTATAAACAATTTTTACATATTATTTCATAGCAATATTTAAGCTTCTCTACCAAACGTCAAGTTTGCAGCCATGAAAAAGTTTTTTTTTTTTTCCTTTTTTTTATACATTTTTTTCATTTTTTTAATTTCACCTTATTCTGATCTACTTATGAGTTTGTAGGATTCAAAAGTTTACTTTATATATTAAAGCATGAGCAGATTTGTCGCATTTTCTGATAGCTACTTAATTTTTATAATTTCTTTGATCCTCAAGAAAGAGATTAGCGGATCCGATGAAATCATAAGGTAGTGCATAATATCTTCATTCGTTGATATTCTATTGGACATTCTGCTGTTTTCTTATCGGGCCTTCTTTAAAACTTTATTACTCGCCTCTTGGGCTTCTTCTGAAAACCATCCAATCAGTAACTTTAAGGATCTGATGATCTCACTTCCGTGTATCAGAACCATATGCACAGTTGGGGGCAGTTTGTACCAAGGATACAGTTTCAAGCAAAGCTTTGCCGTATCTAAAGCATACGTTTTGAATTTTTCAGAATCGATCATTCTACCGCAGGAGAGGACTTGCAGAATGTCATGACATCTTTTGATAAGATTCGGATCCAGACCAGTAATTTCCGCTACAACTTCAGCGTGCCCAAAGAAAACTCGGGCAACATTGCCCGTATATGTTGCTCCACTCCCTTGTTTTACTACGTACACTTGTAATGACAATTCTGATTTCAACCATTTTTGAATCTAATTTTTTCTAGATTTCTTCAGTTGCTTTTCTTCAGACTTTCTTACACTGTTTTTTTTTTAATCCATATTATATGGAACATGTAACAGGCATTCTAAAAAGCGAATCCAAGCATGTAATGTGGACAATCCAAACTTGTAGAACTCTTTGTTTCATGGAAGATTCAAAACATGTTTCAAATCATTCATGATTTTTGGACCAATATAGCTAATTACAGTGACACTAAAATAAGTGAATTTGATTGTATGATTTGTTTATAACAATGATAAATGTTGTTGGATGAAAGTCAGTTGTGCACAAATTCTATTGTTTAGATGAAATGAAATGATTCCGCATAAAAGACAAATTTTCTATGCATATAAATGCCAAATAAGTGAATTTTTTTGTAAAATTTTATTATAACAATGACAAATAAATTATTCCACAGAAAAGACAATTTTTCGAAGCACAGATATGCCAAATAAGTGAATTTATTTATAAAAATTGTTTAAACTATAAACTATAATTGTTATCTGGTGCTTATTCTCAATTAAAAATTGATTCATCACATTTTTATAACGAAATTTATGTAAGTAATACATTTGAAATCCGAAAATGCAGCAGTTACCAGTTATATCCATTCATTTGTTTATAAAAATTAACAAAATACAGGACATTTATATACAAGGTACATTTTTATTCAAAAAAGTAACTTTACTAATTCTACACCTTTTTGCAGAAATATCGATGAATGGGGCTACGTAAATATCGCAAATATAACCAATTGCAAATTTTAAGTTAAATAACAAATTCAAATAACGTTCGCTCTGATCCGTTGAAAATTCAGGAGTCGGCTGATTTTTGTCCCAAAAAAAAAGTGCTTTTTTCCCACTGTGCGGCCTTTTGAGAACACCGGACGACCTCCTGGATACACGCCAATAAGCTAAACATAAATTTGTATACACGCTCCTGCAACCAAGCAAATGCTGATTCATATGCTCAATAATACTGGGCAACATAAAGTAGTGATAAGAAGAAAAATTGATCATTGTTGAGACAGCATGCCTCTTCGCATCAAAGTTGTGTTAGCTGCTTAAGGTCGCGATACAAAATATGTACTGATTTCAGTCAAAAATTGTGTTACATTGGGAAAAAGGCTACAGTTCAATGTAAATCACTCATTTTTAAATAAAACTAATTACATTATATATTATTTCTCATAAGTTAACAAAAACTGTTTACAAATTGAGGTGTATTATAGTTAAAATTGCGAGAAAGTGATTTTTCAGCTTTGGTATGGCAATATGGCCAGAGTTTGTACTGGTTATCATGTGTAACCAGTATCTGGAGGCGCTCATCAGTTAATGCAGCAAGCACTGGGGATACTGGATTCATGGTGCAAAAATATTGGACTATCGGTCAATCCGAGAAAGACGGACGCGATTGTATTTACTATAAGGTATAAGTGGGCAATCTCGAGTTTATTGAATCTAGGAGCACAGCAACTGAAAATCAAAGAACAAGCTAAGTATCTAGGAGTTATTGTGAATAATAAGCTGTTATAGAACGAGCACCTAAAAGATGGGGCTTAAAACTGTAGACACTTATATGGACCTACACAGCGATCGTGTGACACAGGCTAACCTATGCGGCGGTAGTCTGGTGGAGTAGTGTCAAACTGTCCACTGTAAAGCCTCGACTGAAAAGGATCAAGGGTCTGATTCTAAGAGGCGCTACTGGTGCCTCGAAGGCGGCTTGAAAATTAGATATGGTAAACAACAGAAAGATCTCCACAGCAGGTCTGATCCGAATCTACTTTGCCATAAGGCCGACCCTGAGCATGCTCAGGGACAAAATACTGACTCGCAACCTCTTCGACAAGAGGTATGAATTTAGACTATCCATGAAGAAGGAACGGTTAACCAGCTAAGCTAAGCTTAGGAACAAAAGGAATACAGGAGTCGGTTTTTATCGTAGAAGGTACGGCTTCACAATCGCGATGGGGTCCTACGCCACATTTCTACGATCTAAGATTATGGCCATGCACCAATGAGTCCCCAAAGCAAAGGAGTATGCAAAGAAAGGGACATCCGTAACTACTCAGAAACCAGGGCTACTATAATGGCCCTGAATGGAACAACGAACCACGTTGCCACTAGTGTGAGAGTACTTTGATGCACTGAACAAGCTAGAGAAAGAAAACCGAGTTACTCTACTTTGCATCCCTGGAAACCGCGGCATCAGGCAATTGGGCATATTCTCGACTCAAGACGATCTCAAGGTACCAAATCATACCTGGCGTCTCGACTACATTTTTCTGTTGTGCCATGCTGCACTCGATCTGCAAGATAGACGGGCGGCGCTGTGACTCTCACCTGACGGCTTCTCTAATGACCGTTAACGTTTTAGATATTTGGGTAACTGCAATGCAAAGTGACGTACGTTACTGCACGTTACTTTAAGTTTGGTTATAATGTGTATACTAAATCAATTGTTTTAATTAATAAATAATTATTCTTATTAAATAATTTAATTTAAAAAGAATTTAATTAAATAAAATAATTATACAAAATCGCTGGTACGGGGGACAATTGCGAAAACTTTTGCTTTGCAAACCGATTTGAAAAATAGCATGTTTTGATAAATATGTAAGGACTCTAATTGTCAACGAAACATGCGGATTTCTTTTTTTATTAAATACTGAAACTGTTAAGTATTTGTATACTTTTTCAAAGAAGAATATTGTTTGCTATTGTCGAGAAAATTGTAGGCGTCTGACTTTGAAGCTTAACAACTCAGCCAAAAAATGCTAGAGTAAAAAGTTAATGGTAATTTAAAAGCTCAAAGTCTTCTACGAAAATAAGCTTAAAGACAATGATGTAAAAAATTTATTGTGCTTTGCAGACTGAAATATATTTTTTTTTAAACTACGGAATGTCAGACATATTTAAAAAAAAGTGGAGTTTAGGGCATTATTTTATATACAAGAGGCTAGGACAAAAATTGAAAGCATTCATGAATGTAGCATTTACTATGCAGACTCTACCATAAATCATTCGAAAAATTTCATAAATCCGGCGGATTAATAATGTGAATAATATTAATTAATAATGTGATTAATAATGTGAATAATATTCACACGCATTCTTCGTTAACAATTAGATTCTCTACATATTTGTCAAAAAATGCTGTTTTTAAAATCTGTTCCTAAACGAAAGCTTTTTTTCGTAATTTCCCCTCTTCCAGTGCTCTGTTCAGCTTCCAGATCGAGTCCAGTACACAACGATCGAAAAAGGAGGTCAAGACGTCAGGTATAATGTGGTACCTTGATATCGTCTTAAGCAAATTCTCTAATCGTGCAGACCCGTTATTTCTGAATTTTTCTTCTAGATATAACACGGAACGTAGGTGTTTTCCTCTCAGATAATACAGTCCCACTAAAAAAAATTCTGAGGCTTGGATTCGCATATGATATTATTATGTATTTTTTCCCGCTTAAACCGAATATGCAACCCGTTTAACCCCTACACGTCTGAATTTTGACATAACCCCAAAAACACTCAATAAAGCACTGAAACAGCAAAAATTGTTTACCCTGTACCAATTTCACCCTCCACCCCTTAGTCTGGTAACCCTATAACAAAACCCCATTATCTCAAAATCCAGTAACCTTATTCAGAAGAAAAATCTGGTTTGGTAAAACAGAACAATTTCGTGAGTTTTCTAGTGCAGCATAGTCGTGGGTAAGCAGCTTTATAACTCCGCAATCTCACAACAACATAACCTCAAAGCCCGAAATCATTAGAGTTACGTGAGTGAAGTCATAAATCAAGGTTTACTTCATTACTTTTTTTTCAACCCCTCTCAAACGTCTCTAATACCACAGTATGCTTGTAGTCCAACATCTTTTTTGCAATATTAATGAAAATAAATTCTTGCGTGGTAGTTTAATAATTGTTGAACTAAAAACCAATACTGTGACTACAAAAACTATTACTGCTTGATGAGTTACAAGCAACACTTTTTTGATTCCCATCTGGAAAACTTCCCAGAAAATCTTGGAGATTATAGTGAGGAACAAGGAGAACGCTTCCATGAAGATATCAAGGAAATGGAAAGACGTTACAAAGGTAGATGGAATACGAATATGAAGGAAGGCTTCTGTTCGATTTTTAAAAGGGAAAATGTTTACAGTGGCAAGAAGCGGAGACATAATCCATTGCACAGATCTTTCTTAGACAAGAGAGATCGAAAGAATAAATCAAATCGGCTCTACTGACATTGACACTGATAGAAGAAATTAAGAACAAAAAAAGTGAAGGTGTTTTTAGGTTATGGTGTTATGGTATTTCGGGGATATAGAGCTACTTACACATGACTATGTTGCACAAGAAAAACTCACAAAATTGTTCTATTTTCCCAAAACAAGATTTTTCTTTTGAATGAGGTTACGGGATTTTGAGGGTATGGGGATTTATTATTACGAGATAAGGGGATTATGACGTCATGAGATTATAGGGTTACCAGATTAAGGGGAGGAGAGTGAAAATGGTACAGGTCAAATATTTTTTGCGGTTTCAGTGGTTTATTGAGTGTTTTTGACCATTGGCATCAAGATTTTAGTAAAGACGAACGGGCTGATTTCCAAGCTAAATAGTAAATGTGAACATTCGTATAACATCCCATGAAAGAAGAACCTCAGAAACTTTGTGTAAGTTTTGTCGATTGGTATATGGAGGAAACCATCTGGTAGATCTAGGTGAACCGTAAAACTATATTTTGCTATTAATTTAAAAGCGGTACCAATGTCCTCGATTTTGAAACGCGGTCCCTGAATGAATTTATTTAACTTCCGTAAGTTGAGTATAAAGTATTTGCAATTACCTGGTTTGCTTACTAAACAATAAGGTCATATAGAATCACCATTTACGGATTGACGAAGAATAATAGCCCCTATTTCTAAATGTTTTTCGATATCTAACCTTTAAGCCTTGGTCTACTCATGTTACCAATATCGAGTACGAGGTAAAGACGACTGTTTTGTTTGATGAGTAAAAGGAATCTGACGGTTGGTCTGCCTCGGATATTTGGTTAAATTTTCCAGAGCATGCTGATGTTGCTGCAGGGCTCCTTTGAGACTTGAACCTGATGCTCGATCGCGATATCTCGAAATTCATCATCGATGAGCTCCTGGTATTTGAATTATCAGAATGTTTTGGTAATGAGCTCTTTGGTTCAAAAGAAGGCTACATGCCCTTACTTACATTCTCAAGCGATTTAACTATAGTAACTTTTTCAGTCAATTTATCTCCAAAAATAAAGGCCTGACTAGCTGACGACGAGTCCAACAATTCTTTTACCGATTTTAAATAACTTGAAGTAATAAAAGCTCTTCTCGTTTTTGAAACTGAGTGGTGGAAATCTGTAATCAATTTGCCCGCATCTGCGAGCATGTCTAATGGATTTAATGGGTTAAATTCTTTTTCACCCGCTAAACTGAACATTGCCGGACCTATAGCCGACAACGCAGAACCAGCTGAGTGTTGTATGTATTGGAAAAATTCGTCCCGTTTTTTATAAACGTCTTTCATAGGAAGATTTACTTCCGAATTTAACTGAGAAGATTAATTTTTTAATTAATATTATTCAATCATTTAACATTATTATATTATAAAAGTTGCAAAAATAGTAATATATTATTATTAGTTAACCACAAGATTTATTAAATGTTTTTAAACATTTATTTTGCCTTAGAAATTGTGTAAACACATAATTCTTTTTAATTATTCAAACATGCAAAAATTAAAGCATCAAAAATGCTCTATCTAATCAATTTTTTGTATCGATAACAATATTTATTGAAAATTATGTTTTTAGAGAAATTGTTTGAACAAATAATTATTTTTAATTATCTAAACGTTTAAAATTATAAAGTATCACAAATTCGCTAACTAATAAATTGATTTTATGAATACCAATATTTAATAACTATTATTTCTTTATGAAAATTTTTTGAAAAATCATTCTTTTTAATTATTTAAATATTTAAGATTTAAAAGCATCAACAATTTTGTATCTTCTAAACTGTTTTTATCGATAAAAAATATTTACCAACGATTAGTTTTTTATAAAAATTGTTTAAACAAATAATTATTTCTAATAAAAACCTTTGAAATTATAAAGCATAAGAAAGATATAATATATCAAATATTCATATAATTTATTTTTATGAAGACAATTGTTTAAGTAATAAGTGCCTTGATATCACTAACAAAAATGCAAAAGATGGTAGGTGCGGTAGAGGTTGTTTGTATCTAATTTCAGTTAATTTGATAGTCGTTGCTCCATGCATCATCTCAACCTCTTCATCATCTTTTTTACGGCCTCCTCGCTCTTTACTAGCAGCACTATGCCATCTGCATACGCGAGTGATCGTATCCTAAGCCCTCCTACCCTAACTCCTCCTGCTACTCAGGGCGCTGGCTTACTTTCCATATCCGCTATTATTGTCGAAAAAAACTTTCCTCCATCGCCTTCCACAACCTCCCTCTATCCACTGAAGGAAACGCTCCTTTGAGATCCACAAGAAATGCGTACACTTTTGCCCCCTTCTTAGCTAATTCTCTATCCACCACGTGCTGCAGAACCTAGATGTTGCCGATATTGCTCCTACCCACCCTAAAACCCGCCTGAGTGTCTGGCAATATTCCTTTCCTTTCGACATCCTTCCGTAAACTCTCCGCCAACACCAACACGTATACTGTGTACGTCGTATTCATTATTGTAATTCCTCTGTAATTTTCCTGTCTGTCTCTATCTCCTTTTTTATACAGTCGCACCATTAAACCTTCTCTCCACCCTCTTGAAAGTCCCTCTCCTCTCCTTACTTCCTTCAGTACATCCTTCAGCCTCTCCCTAACCTCTTGTGTACTAACAGCCAGGCTTCGTCCTTTATCCCGCCCAGCCATGCTACCTTCGACCTTGTTAACAACCCTTTCTGTCTCTCTATCTCCTCGTAATTCAACTCGTGCACCTCTGCCTCCTTCGTTCTTCTACTCCATCACCTCTCTTTCGTGAATCTTAGCCCTGAATCGATTCTTAAAAAAAACTCCCTTTACTCCTTATTCTTTATCTTCGTATTTATCCCCTCTCTACGCTTCCTGGATCAATTTATTATTTTCTACACATCCCTCTTCGTCTTAACACTTCTCCACTCCTCTTCCAGATTCTCCTTTTTTCCTGTTCCTTATTCTTAAACATCAATCTAAAATTCATTCCTAATTCTACGTATTCCAAAATTTAAGAAATTAAGTTAGAATAAAATCCAAATTAAAAATCTTTTTTAACGTCTAATATTCAAATTGATGCAAACTTCTGAAAAAAAATCGAACAACCAAATTTGGACTACAAATTTCTAGCCAGCAAGAACATCTGCAACAAACGGTAAACATTGGGACATCAACTGTGCCTGCTAAGGATGCTCTGGCTAGCGTTAGTAAAATGCTAGGCGACAGAACACCCTCACCTAAGACACTAGTGACAGCTCAAACACACAAGACTCATTTTCTTCCATGTCCAGCCCAAAACGGTTTTAGTTAATAATTTTTCAAAAAGAGAAAGGAGGCCGCTGTTGTCCCCACTTAAAAAAGTTATACAATTGACTTTCATATTTGGTGGTCCCTATCAGTCCTAGTCCCTTCTGAACAGTTGCGGTGAGCATCTCAAATCCGAAGACAGACGATGTATACCAAACTTCCAGTAAAGTGACATTTTTCGCTTTAAACTTGTTTTTTTTTGTTAAAATGTTTAAATACTAATAGAATAGTCATACTTGTACCTTTCAAAGGTAAGCATTAAATTTTAAATAAATAAAGTAGAATTTTTTTCCTTAAAAACTGTATTATTAACCTTCAATTTTCCATTTTTCTAACTTACTTTATCTTAATTTTTCTTGAGGTTAAAATTTTTTGCGCAATTTATTGAATTCCTACCAAGTTACTCCATTTGTTTAACGTAAAATATATTAAAAAAAACTTATTTTTCTACCATTTCATGATTGATAGGTCAAGTTAAAGGTTTCCAGAATTGGCATGCATTTTTTCGGATTTTTTTACTATATTAATGGGGTGAAAAAACGGCCAGGCGTAAAAGACTTAACTTTAGAGGCGCGTGGTGTCGGAAAAAAGGTTTACAGACGTAGGGTTATGATAGTGAATACGAGGAAACATAGGAATAGCGCTTGCAATCTTCGAAAAGATAAAAATGTTACTAATCACAAAAAATTGGTAAAGAAATCTCAAAAACCCAATGTGATATCGGAAATTGAAAGCAGAAATCAATGGGTTAATTTAAAAAATAAAGCCATCAGATTAAATAATATTTCAGTTGGATAAGGAGAAATGAACAAATAAGATAACTGTTCACCAGAAATTTCGCAAGCATTGTTGAGCTTAAGGTGAAACGGTAACTTCCTCCAAATAATTTCAACCAAACCACTCGCAAAATAATGAATAAATTCAAAAAAAAAT
>JAAAKG020166112.1:0-28330 GCA_010014905.2 Druon quercuslanigerum
GAGCATAGTTAAGGACTAACTGATCTGTTTTATTTTTAAAATAGATTTAGACAAAGTGTTAGAAAATTTGTGCATAGTTTTGTTTTCAAAATGCACGTTCAAGGTCGCTTACGTGTTAAGCCGAATGTCGATGTAAATATTAGGTGTACATTAAAGTTCCTACATTTAAATCTGAAGAAACCAAAAAAATACATTCAAACTTAAATAAAATTCATAAATTTTTTGTTAACTTGTTTTTGTTTAACTGTTATTCACTAAAAAATTTCATAAAATCATATGATAAGCAAAAACTCTAGCGAGAGAACGTGGCACAGCGGAGTGCATATTAAGGTCAAAAACTCCATCGCTGACGTTCACAAAAATCATAACTACTCCTAAACTAATAAATATTTTGATCTGAAACTTTTTAAAAAACTTCGTTATACCTTTCTTCGAATTTTCGTCCCACGAAGTATTTGCCTGCTTAAAATTCGCTCACTAAAAGAAACGCTGGAAGTTACAAGTGTTTGATTCGCGCCGAGCATCAGAAAAAAATTAATAATAATTTTTATAAACAACTGTTTTGAATTCCTGTTATATTGCCAATCGAAGGATATCTTGAGGCACATTCCATGAAATTTCCTTTAAAAAATTTTATAAACTGAAGCACTGAGCACGAGTTGAAGTGAAAATCGGATTAAAATTAAGTTTTTCAAAAAAGTAAGTTTTTTGGTTTTATTTCGAAAACTAAAAAAGTTACAACTTTTCGTCTAAAGGAATAAAGATGCACAATAAAATTTTACGTCTAGATATCTCCTTCAAAAATTTTTAATTTAAAATTCGTTTTGAAGCCTCCAGGGGACTCTGATTTCGCACGAGAAAATTCTATACGCCCTTATACGATCCGGTCCCTCAATTGCTCAAGGCTTCAATGGGTTTAAAAATTTTTGTAGGAGTTGCATCGTATTTTAAACAATTTTAGGGATTTTCGAATTATTTCGAAAGATTGAAAAAAATTTAACCGAAAATTTGAGTTTAAAAGATTGAAAAAAGTTATTTGGATTATTATTTGGATGAAAATTTAACAATTAAGTTAAAAATCCATGGTTTTTTATTAAAAGTTCAACTATTTTTTTGAAATTAGACTCTCTCGTTTGGAAATTAAACTATTTTTTTAGAAAATTAACTTTCTGTTGGAAATTTTTCTTTTCGGATTAAAAGTTTGTCTTTTTAGAAGTGCAAAAAACCTTTTTGATGGAAAGTTCGTCTTTTTATTTCAGTCTTCTTTGTCTTCGAATTTTAATTAAGTTTAATTTGATTCTGTCGACAAACAGTGCATGATGACGTTCACAAATTCTTACTTTTTTACGATTTTAGTAAAACTTTTTATTAGTTTTATAGTATTATAATTTTTTTTCAATTTAAATTCTTTTAAGAAAAACAGCAAATAAAGAATACACAGTTCTTCGAAATTTTTATTTTGTGTTAGGAATCATTTTTTCTGTCACATTATAATTTGCCTAAAGCTTTTAATTTTCTTGATTGCAAAGCTTTTTTGGTTGAAAATTTGTCTTCTTTTGTTTTTGAAATTCATCTCTTTTGATAGAAATGACATTTTTCCTATTAAAACTGCCACTCTTTGTTTTAAAATTAAATTTTAATTCAAACTTTAACTCTTTTCTTGAAAATTCGTCTATTTAGATGAATTCAATCTCCTTTTTATTTAAAATTAAAAACTCAACCACCTGGGTAAAAGTTGAATAACTGTGTTAAAATTGCACTTTTTGTCAAAAATGTATCATTTTGTCAGAAAATTTATCTGTTTGGTATTTATATCTAATAATTTTTACTGATTTAGGATAATTTCAAGAGATTTTAAACCAATTAAAGAAATTACAAAGACTTTTATGAGATTTCAAGGGATGTAAGAAGACTTCAAGCGACTTCAAATAAAGTGTAGAAGCTCTTATGTACTCAGAAATATTGCAAAGACTTGCAGAAAATGTCTATGGATTTTAACAAATTTTAGAAGATTTGAATTAGGATTTTGAGACACTTTAAAAGGTTTAATGTATTTGTAATGGGCTGAAACAATATTTTTCTATCTCAATCTTCCCAAAAACACTGTAAATAAAAAATATACTGTTTCGCTACTGGATTGCTGTAGTAAGCCTTCAATCCTAAAAATCTAAAATCTATGACTAAGTTGACAAACATCCATTACTTTGCGGTGTGCTCATATTTTTATCTTCAGGGGGGTATTAATGAGTACTTTCTTAGTCTTAATTTTACATTAAAAAGATTGAATGGTGTTCAATATATGCATAAATAGAGAGAAAACACATTAATGTAACGATATAGAGAAATTAAACGTCAAAGTAAAGAACACTTCGAATATCACCTTATCGTCTTTGTGGTAGCATGTTCTAGAATTCTTCTTATCTAGATGCTTCAGAAATAAACGTATGTCATTTGCTCATAAAATTACGTATCCTCTTTTTCTATGCCTAGCTCATCTCGAGTATCATAATAAATAAAATGACAATAATGAATGTCCAGGGAGACATTGGTCTGTTGATCTCCGAGACTAATCATCCGGTCAAAGAACGGAGCAACACCTCTTGTAAGCTTTTTACAAATATAAAGGGAACTCTCCGCACACAGAGCACTTTGGTGTCCATGGATTACATGATTCAAACAACCGGTTGTATTGTTGTAAGAGTTGGTAATGATACTCCTTTAGTACCTCATAACAAGTTCCATAGTAAAAATTAGGTTATATTATTGTAAGCTAGAATAAAAAAATATTATGTACCCGACAGATCACTCTAACAGATGCCCTTACACGCCAGAAGTAAATTTTGGACTCACGTAGGAAATAAATAATAAACTAATTCAAAATTTATGTTTGAGAATCCTAAAGTTAGACTCAAGAAGTACAATCATTATCATTATTACTTTAATTTTAATGCAATATAAACACAATTAGGTTTTATGTTTCACAATTAGGAATACCTTTCTGGGTCCTGCTTGGACATCGATTAGATGATAAAGAATCTCACTACTCATCCTCTGAGTTTCAAGTGTAACAATTAGGAAATTTCTTGGCAAATAAAAAAAACGACTAACAAAACCTTTCCTATTTTTTTTAGTATCCATCGGCGTAACGTGCAATAACTTTTATATTCGACACAATAAGTTACTGAATAAAGGGTAAAAATTTAGTTCAGCGCGACAGACAATGACATGCCAAATGAATTTTCAATCAATTTGCTTTTTAAACTTTATAAACACTTTATGTATTCTTTTTCATCGGCGTAACATCCATCAACGTGGCCGTTGTTTGTGTTGTGACGTCAGCTAACAAGATGTCTACACGCCGTGAACGAGGGCTAAACAGTAATACCAATTACATCTTGGAGTCTTGAATTTTGCCCACCCAACTAGAAATACCTAATTACGACTTGTTACTATCCTGAATTTCATTTGACAGATTTAGATTAGGTTCATTGTGGTTGCTTGAGAATTAGATTCACATATCGTTGTTTATTTATATGAACTTAATTTAGTTAAAACTCTAAACGATTATCATTAATTAATTATAAATGTTTTAAGGGAATTGTACTTATTTTCTTAATTGAATTAAAAGTATAGACTTATTAGATTTTCTTTTCAAATGGTCTTCATTTATCCATTTAAAATTTTTGAACTGTGTTTCTGTTTTTCATAAAAAAATGAATAGCGAAATCGCCAACAGTAAAAAATCGAATCAACCCTCAAGATTTTTAAAAGAATAGCAAAAGTTAAAAAAAGAAAAAAGAGCTAAGGCGGCGAGAGTAAGCTGTAACAAATTAATTCAAACCACATTGAAGTGACTAAAGCTCAAATAAAGCAACATCTGACGTAAAACTTTTGAGTACCTAGGTCGAAAAACATAATCTCTGAAAAGAATAGGTAATTTATTATTTTATTCGTAAGTTAAAAAATATTTTTTGATTTATTTCACTTATGAAATTTATGCAAATCAGTCAATTTAGTGTATTTTAAAGAATTTATTACAGCGAAGTAAGATGTTTCGAAGGGTTTCTAAGATTCGAAGAGATGTAAACTGACTTTTTGGAATTCACCCTGAAATCTTATTAATTTATCATAAACTCATTTAATTCTTTGGAATATTTTTAGTTTTTTAAGTTCATTGAAACTCTTCTAAATCTACTTACTTCTACTTAATTTATAGGACTTTTAATATTTTTAAAGGTTTTTATGTAATTGATCGGCAAAATGATGACAGGATTTGAATTATTTAACAAATTTCAAAAGTTGTAAAAAATTTTACACATTTTAGGTTATTCTAAAAGATAACAAAAAAGTGTTTAATGAATTCCAGAATTTGAATTGGACTTCGAAGAATTTGAAATAATTGAGGGTATTGTAAAAGATCCATATGCACTTTCAAGAGCTTTAAGAAGGTTTAAAGAAATTTCAAAATATGTCAAAGGATTTGAAATATTTTAGGAAATTTTAAAAGATTTCTAGAACTTTCTTGTTTTATTTTAATATTTTACAGAAATTACAAAGACTTTTAATTATCTTAGGACATTTTAAGAGGTTCCAACACATTTTAGAGGCATTAAAACTCTAATTAGTGTTAAAAATGTTTATTATTCAATAAATAAAAAATATATATTTTATATCTATTATATATTTTCTATTGAAATTTAAGAAATTTAAATTAGATCAAAATCTAAATAAAAAATCTTACTTAACGTCCAATTATCAAATTGATGAAAACTCCTGCAAAAAAACAAGAATCCAACGACCAAATTTAAACCACACCAAACAATCAAACACAAAAAAACTTTTTCCAATTGCAATCTGAAAAAATTCTGGTTAAAAACAAAAATTTCGGACAAAAATAAAAAAGAGGAAAGAAAAATGAGAAGGCAACCAACCACATACCCTCAATTCTCTTTTTTACTTTCTTTCGCCTTTTTTATTATTAACATTATCAAATCACAAAAAAAGAACATTGAAAATAAAAAAAATAAAAACATTATTTAAATGACATTATCGGTGCTTCTGGGTGGAAACGGACCACCAACCTATTGTTTGTTTGTAAAAAATTAATTTGCTTTCTTTTACTTTATTCAGGAATAATTCTATTTACAAGAAAGACAAAACATGAGTGCGTCGTCAAAAGGCGCGATAAACCTTTCCAATAAATGTGTAGCATGCGTACTATTAGCAGTTCTAGTTTGAATGGCAATGAACCTAATCTTCACTAAAAAAAATCATTTTGAAAAAAATTCTTTTTTTTTTAATTTGCTTGTTTCAAAAGTGCCCTCTGCGTGGAGAATAACCCATAAACAATTTTTTCTGGTATGATTTTACAAATTATATAAATTGAAATTGAAGGTATTTGAAATTGACCAGTTTTAAGTTAGAAGCTCTCAAAATAAATTTTGTTTAATAACCCAAAATCACAAGAAATGATTCAATAAATTTAAATAAAACAAACTATAGACTTTTTAGTATCCTTTGAATATTAATATCTATGTTTCGAAGAGGCTGAAGTTTCAGCTGTAGGTAACACCATTGTTAGTGGGTAAATATCCGTCTGAATTTCAAACGTTTCTGTTTACTAGAAGGGTCTAGACTGGATATTTAGATATGCGTTCAACATGTTTAGCGGCTGATGTTGCTTAATGCCTTCAAGTTCCGCCTATCCTCTTTTACCGCGCTCGACAAGGCGCATAAGATGGCAAACGTTCCGTATACGTAAAATCGATAGAAACGTGCTCTTATCGCGAGTCTCATTCGATTCTGCGACAAAAGGAGCTGGGTCGAGGACACTTTATAACGAGCATCGTTGATCGCCCAGCAAGACGGCAGCTACGTGAAAACGGATGAAATGGCATAATCTGATAAAATCACGAAATTTAATAATAATTAATCTAATGAAAAAATCATTATTACTGCTAGATGTTTCAGATTTGTCACTCTTTTATTAGGTTGGTCCTTATTATGTGGGATTAATTTTTTTCAGAAAGTGTTCCGCTCTTTGTAGATGATTTCGTTTGAATTCAGTCAGATAGTATTTAGAGGTACCCCTACCGGTTTGAAATTTCTCAGGTAATAAGCATGGCAAAGACTGCCTCGAACTTTAAAAATGAATAATTTTGTCAATTCTGTTTGATATCTGACGCCAAAGTAGCCATTTTTTAATTTTTTCAAACTTATCAATTTTTCACAATTTTTTTCAGTGTGCCCAAAGCTGCTTTGTATTCAGACAAGGTTTGACGGGTTTACAACATTTTATAGGGTCGATTCGGTTTTCCGCATATCAATTATATGGAAAATCGATAAGAGTACATCTAAATATTATCTGATTGAGCTCATACTTGGTGGACGCATTTTTTTTTTAGCAGCCACATGAAATTATCGACATGGAGAAGAAAATTTTAATGGTTCGAAAATAAGGACGCACCTATCTTTTATTCTTATAATAAAATTATTTTTCAAAATAAGAAAGCCTTTATTTTATGTACCGTAAATTTGGGCTAAGCTACTTTTCTTTTTTTACGAATTGCAGGACGAATAAACAACTATTGATCACTGCTTGAAGCATTTCTATTAAAAAAGTAAAAAAAGTGCTTAGAAGGAAAACATCAGAGAACAAGTAATTATTCACAAGTTTTCTACGCATTTTAAAACAAGTAAAATCACTTAAAACTTCTGGCAAAGTTAAATAATATTTTTACTTGGAATATAATGAAAATAATTCAAACCAAACTCATAATTAAAAGGTATTAATTATCTCTTAAACAGAAGGATTGTCAAAAGATACAATGTTTTGGTTTGGTTAATCGCAAAATATTATGGGCCGCGATTCCGCACAAGAAGAAAACTTCTTAAAAATTTCGTTGTGTAGGACAGAAATATAGGTCATGTCCTTCACATTCTTTTTTTTACAAAAACACAAACAAAACACTTTTTATTCGTTATAACAAATGAAACTGCAAACAAAAATGTTTATTAAAGTTTAATATGGTAGCTGCTGGAATGCTATTTTAGATATGTTTACAAAAATTTTTTATTGTGCTTGTAAGGCAGTGAGCTTCTCATTTCCTCTTTTCTTATTTAATTTAAAAAAAGTTGAATTCGCACATTTAGAATTCTTGGTATTATTTTCAATTTCCTGGAATTTTATTTTTAAATTTAAAGATTTGACTTAAAAGAAGAATTAAAATTTAGAGCAATTATGTATTTAGTTTCATAAATTTTAAATCTTACTTCATAATAATTAAAATGTTGTGATTTGAACCTGTTAATTACAAATTTTTTTTTTAAATTCCCAAGCCTACAATTTTGATAGATAGACTTTTAATTAATTCATGTTTTTAGATCATTTAATTTGTTCAAGCCATTCTTAAAATAGTAGCCATTGCTTTTGAGCGATTTTGAATAAAATACTTTATTATTTTCTAATTTATTTTAAATTGGAAACCTTTTTTTATTCTTTTAAATTGAAATGATTAAAAAATAAAAAAAAAATAATTTAAATATCCAAAATTTGAAAGCGATACCCAGAATCTAAACTTGTGGTTAATATTTCTAAATTTTCTGTTTTGAATTCTTAGTATTAAAATTCTTTCTTTGGTAGAGTTAATTTAAAAATTCTTTTAATTTCAAAGGTTTTTATTTTCAAAATATGATTTGAAATGCTTCTGATTTTGAGATATTCTCACTCAGAAGGCACTTTTCTTTTTTATTTATTTCCAATTTAATACGACAAATTTATTTAAATTTAATTATTTTAAATTGCTTCGTATAAGATTAAACATATACGGACAATGAACAATTTTATTTCAAAGTAGCTTAAAACATCGGAATAATTTTATTTCAAACTGATGAATTGTAAATAGAAACGTTAAAACTTGACTGATTTCACTAGTCTTTGAAAATTTCGAAGTTTTATCCTGAATATATTTGTTTCAACTATGCAAATTTATAAAAATGGTTAAGTTTTTGGAAGCTCTTAACATTCAATAAAAATATCTGAACTGCTTAAATTTTTGACTGTTAAATTTTAAGCACTTGACCTTCAGGATTATCTAATTTTTGAAAGCCTTGAATTTAAAGTGCTTTTTCTTCAGTTGACAATTTTAACATTTTAAAAACATCTACTAGGAAATGGTCTAATTTTAAAGGGATGAAAATTTAAATTGTCCAATAAAAAATTTTAGAACATGTCAAATGTAAAAGTATTTGACATAATATTCTTGTGTTTTAATTTTTTTCGATTACTTTAAATGATAATTTTTTAGTTTTTTAATGGTTGCATCGTAAAACATGAATGATCAGTACATGCTTTTCATTACTATAGAAAACCCTGAAAAATAGCCTTGAACTTGTTTTACGTTCTGTTTTTTACTGGTATACTTTCTTTTTATTATTTTTTTTTTAAGGTAGATTGATGATGGAAGATTGCACAAAAGGTATGTATTCATGGAGATAACAATAATTTTAGTATAACGAGTGATTCTATAGTTAAGTTCGTCGTTCTTGAATATTCGCATGTTAAGAGAAAAGTGGGTCAAAGTGGAGTGGCACAGTAATTTACACGAAAAACGAGCATTTATACAACTATTCATTCTTGGTGATCCATCTGCCACAGAAGTTATCTGTATTTTATTCCATAATACTACATAACGCAGTAGTAAAATTTTTTTGCACTTTGTCATTATTCGCGAATTGTGTGTTAGAAAAGAGCCATCAGATCAAAAAGGAATGAAGGAATTGTTTGTTAAAATGTGGTTCGTCAATTTAATGTGCTAAAAGAGATACAAATGGTGTGATTGTTGAGATAGGAAAAGTTTAAAAGGAAAAACCACAAGACTTTACATTCGAATGATATTGATTCTAAATTATTTAATTTGGTTTTAGGTTTAAATGAAAATAAGAAATAAAAGAAAAGATGACTTATTTTTCGCACTAGGAAAGAAATTTCTTCAATGAACATCGAACTCGGAAAAAATTTCTTATGCAATCGGACAGTCTGGCCCTGAAGATGTTACGGAATTGTTCAGGGCAAATTCATTACAAAATTTTTTAAATTACTTAATAATTAATCCAATTCTACAATCAATATTAAAGTAAATTATGAAAAATGGTCAGAAATTTCGTTGAACAAGGTGTATCTTGGAAAAATGTTTACATAATTGAATTTTTGTTACGGAAGGTTGCATTACAACTGATACACTTTCTAACTCCTTACGGGGTTTTAAAAAATACAATATGTTTAAAAATAACCAACATGGTGTACATTTGGAAAAAACTTCAAAATAAATTTTCTCATACAGGCTTCTTTTAATTTGATTCTTAATTTTTGTTAGATTCGTGGTAACATAAGAAAGATATGATGTGAGTTTTGTTCTTGCTAAATGCTTTCTTTATATATAAAAAAACTAATTTTTTGTAAGATAATATAAATTTTTTAAATTATAAATTCTTTTTTAAGCATTTCTACTTTTATTGCTTAAACAATCCAAAATATATATATTAGATCGTTTAGATTTGAAATTAAAAAGTTGATAGTAAAAGTAACAGCGTACTCGAGAGACAAGAAGCAAACAAGAAAAAGAAAAGTTATAAATAGTAAGAAAGTAAAATCCATCAAAACAGATAAGAAAATACCATAATTTCATTAAATGCCTTATTTAAAATCTGAAAAATGTGATATTTCGGAATTCTGTAACTATATATTCTGTAAAATTATACTGTTTAAAATATTCTAAAAATATCGAAGTTGTAAACTAAAGAAACGTTAAATGCATTTGCGCAGTTATGTAAAAAGAGCATCAAAAAGAAAAAAAACGAAGAACAATGGTTTTGCTACTTTAGCTTGAAATTAACGAAATTGAATTTTTCATCATTTTCAGAAACATTATATTTCGAGAAACAAAATTTTATCTTACATTTTGTCATTCGAAGGTTATTTCTATACTTCCATAACATTTACGAAAAAAAATTCATAAAAAAATTAAAGATTTGAAAATTTATATTTGACTCGACCAATGATGAGAAACTATATAATCTTTTCTTAAATTTGATCGTAATGCCAGAAAGGAACTTTTCAGCGCTATTAGTAAGGAATCTACTCAGTTTGAGTTTTTGCGGAAAAATTTCGTAAGTTTCTGTTACATGTAACGTCATACAACTTCTGTTACGTAAAACATAAAATTTATTTGTGGAGGTTTCGGAATTTCAAAATTAAATGTATTCGAAATTATGTAAATGTGACTGATGATTACGATGTTTTCAACTAAAGTTTCCTAAAACTCTTTTAAGGTTACGAAACTTGTAAATTAATTTTCCGAAATTCATCATCGTGATGAGACAGTTTTGTTGAAAAAGAAAAATCCCCGAGGTGAAAAAGTTATAAATAATTCATATATAGTGGACAAAAAACTGATATTTTTTATTTGTTTTACATAGAAAAGTTCATAAAACAAATGAAAAACCGAAAAAAGTGTGCGAAAAATAAAAATGTCCGAAATTTCATATGAACAAAGAAAATAAATCTTTGGAAATTTTGTATTACCGTACTTTGGAGACACTTATAGTAAGGTTTAACGAAACTTAAAAATTCAGAAAAGCCAAATTGACGAACTTATTTATTTCTTAAAATAACATAATTACCGTAATTTTAAAAACCAAAATTCATTATTACCATTTTATAAAACATTAAACAACACAAAACCTTTGAAACTATTTGATAAAATTAAAACAGAAATTAACGAAATATAATTTTAGGTTCTTTTGGACATGGAAATGTAAATGTTCTAAAGAAGGATTGATTTTTTGACAAATTTATTTTATATTGCGATTACTACAAATAAAAAAAAAATCAAAGGTGGCCATTTGGGGAAATATCGTCTTTTAGATTTTCCGAAAAATGTACACAATTTTGTTAATTTTATAAAATATTCTGGTTTCTCTAAAGAAATTAAAATAGTGTAGATTGCACTAGAAGTAGTTGTAATGAAAATTAAATTATATGCAGAATTTCCCACTATACATTATATAATGAAATTTTTCATTAATTTGTTGACGATTTGCATAAATATTTAAAAAATTCGTAAAAGATTATTCTCTAAAAAATAAAAGATACAAGCGAGGAGCAAATCCCAAAGGTCGAATTAAATGCAGTTTTGTGGTTTTAATTAATGTTTTTGAATTAACCGTTTAAATTTCAAAAATCTGACAAGAAATTCGTAACCAGCAACCCAAAAAATGTAGTAAAAAAATAATATGCCAGTTCACTCACAATTAAACTTAATGTCAACAATAGATTTTGTAGACTAGACTTGTTTGAAATTTAAAAACACTCGAAAATATTTTTAAAAAAATGAATAGCATTATGTCAACATTAAATGCTTGTATACCTAATGATGAAAAAATCAAGACAGACTCATGAATTCTCCGTGATACATTTAAAAAGTATCATCAAGATTTATCATAAATAACATGCCTTGAGCTTCAAAAATTCAACACTTTCACATGCTATACATTTGAAATGAATATGTAGTCCAATTAAAAAACAAAATCCACGTATGCCTCATGATAAGGTATTATTTGGCGTAAATTTCAACTTTAGAATCTTACCACAAAAAATGATTGAAAAAACCCTTGATTTAGGGTCACTCTTTTCGAGGCCAACTAAATACTGCTTGAATTCACATTTGCACAAATAATCAATTTCAAACAACATTAGGGAGATTTCTTTGGTTTAATGATGCCTTTATATCGAATCAGTTGTCATCATTTAAACCAAAAAGTCTTCACAAAGTCAAATTTTTTTTCTGTGTGCTCAAAAATGACTAAAAATTCTTTCTCGCTCGAGTTTAGCACAGAGACCATTTAATACCCAATATCTGCTTACACGTCAGTGAGTAGAGTCTCCTTAGTGTCTTTTTATTCTCGAGTGAAGTCTCATTTCTCTCTTTCTATTCGAGGCCATCGCTGTCCTTTGAATTGCCCATTATTTCCCGGCACTTTGAGGGGCTGGTAACCCGCGGAGTAATTCGTTTGGTCTGCCAGAGTCCTATACTTTAACTATAAAGCCATTTTCTTCTCGTAAGTAGGAGGGAAATTGAAGAATCAAAGAGGAAGAGAAAGCGACGGTGGTTGAAAAAGAGTATAGTGTGTGGGACTTTGGGGGAGGGTTGAGAGTTGGGGGTTGAAGCTGAGCTTAATAGATGGCGCTGGTAATTATTTAAACCCACCCCTTCCCACCAGCGCCACCTCCCAACCTACTCTCGATCAATTGTGGTTCTTCTGCTCTTTTATACTATACACATTGCTCGAAACATTCTAATCGATTCGCACAAAGGCTTTTTCACCCGATGAAACATATTTCTGATGTAAAAGAAAGACTTGAAAAGAAGAGTCTTTTATTTCGTATGGCTTTATTTTTATATTGTGTATTTGATAAATCCACATAGGGTCCACAGTTGATGAGAAATATTTCTTACAGTAGAGACTGTTGGAAAATAATAGTTCAAAATGTCTATATTATAATAAAACATGTGTGGTATGATTATTATTTTTTTTTGTCTAACGCAATTTTTGAATTAAAATGTAAAATGGATATTAATAGAACATTGTTGCATTTCGTAACATTTATTATCTCAAATAATAGTAATGATATCTTAACTTTAAATGAAAATACAAGAAGGTAAGTGAAAATTTTTGAATGTAATTATTTTAATTTAAAATACGCGTTCTTTTGTTTCAAGAAAGCTAAAGTAACATGTCATAATTTAAATTTTGCAAAAATTTTTAAAAATATATATACTTTTTTCAATTAACAGTTTTCACCGAAAAAACACAAATAAAATTTGTTTAAAATTTGAAGTCTTATTTGAGACCTAATATATATATATATTGGCAACAGTTTTTTATTAAAAATATTGATTTTAGGTACAAAAAGCTAACGTGGCATAAAATTACACAAAAACGGTGAATCCACTTTGAAATATAGTGATTTAATGAAATTAAAAATAACAATTTTTGATGTATACAATAGCATAAGAACAAATTATTCAAAATTGTAAATTTTCTTTAAAATCTATATATTTTTAATTGTTAAAAATTGCGAATCTCTTTTCAAACATCTCAAAGAATTTGCAATAACTAATAGTATTTTAAGGGAGTCCAAAGAATTTTTAAAAGATTTCAATAATTTAAAGTTATTTCAGGGAATTTGAAACAAATTAAAATATTTTAGGTTATTTTTCAAGATTTCTATAAATTATTTATAGATTTTAGTAATTTAAACGATTTTAAAGGTACTTAGAAGATTTTAATTAGATTTAATTTAATGCATTTTAAGGAATTTTGAAGGATTTGATTTAAAATGCAAATTTTCAAAGGAAAATCCTAACATAATCAAAAACAGTTCAAGAATTGTTAGTCTTTTTAAATTATAATTATATTTGTTTAAAAATTAAAAGATAATAAATTTCTGAGAAACAAACAGATCACAATTTGAAATTGTTCAAATTTTCTACATTTACTATTTTAAACATAAATCATGGTATTTAAATCTAATCCTTTTTGTTTAAAAATGTCAAATTTAGAAAAAATGCAATAAAAAACTTAAAGTTTCTGAAAATTGTAAACACTTTTTAAAATCTAATGATTTTGCAATGAAAGTACCAACTTTTGAAGAAATTGGTATTTTGAACTTAGTATTTCTAATTTTTGTATTACAGCATTTTTAAAGTAAATCAGAAGTTATCATTTCTATCTCAACACAACGGAAAACGTCAATTTCTGGTAAAAATTGCTAACATAATAAAAAAACGAATGTTAAAAAAAATGGCTGTATCTTTAAAATCTAATAATTTTTTTTAAATTGCAATCTGCAGTCAAAACAACTATAATCTAATATTGTTAGAAACACTAAATTTTGTTTGAAATCTAGTGTGTTCTCTTTGAAAGAACTAATTCTTGAATTGTGGAAAATAGGGATGCTTGTTAATGATTTAAAAAAAATGAATTTTGATTAATAACACTAATTCCCTGGAAAAAGTATCAAAACAACCTAAATGTGAATCAATGTTTTTTAATCCCTGTAAGGTATTCTATACTTTTTTTATTAAAAGAATTTTATTCTAGGTTTACCTTTTTAATTTTAAATTTATATTATACAACTTGTAGTGATACAAAGACAATCAGTTTTTCAACAACAGTGACTGCTCAAGTTCTTTTTTTAGATACGATATTGATAGTTAATAACCTCAAAGAAACTTTTTTAATATTTTATCACGATATTAATATTTCCTCGAAATATTGCGCTATGTGGATTTGCAGCGTCTTTTTTAGAAAAAGAAAAAATAAGAAAAAGAAAAAGAAAAGAAATGAACAGAAAAAACTGACATTCTGATTCAATTTTTGTTTAAATTATGAAAACTGATTTGATTCGGGAAAACCATGAAACCAAAATATCTTGTTTACATGGAATTTGGAAAATTTATGTTCTGGAGATTTGCAAAATTTATGCTTTATAAATACTGTTTCTTTTTGAAAGAAATATAAATGTTTGCACGCCTCAGACAGCTTTGAATATTTATTTATCGCGATTGTATGAAGTTTATTACCAATGGTTTTTCTATTGTAGAAGCAATATTTTCATGACTTGAAAAATACGGAATATCCTTGTCATAAAGTCTAAAGCTATTTTAACAAAAAATACAATTTTATTTTAGCTATGTTTTGTCAATGAGTGACGTAATCTCATGATATCGATAGAGAGCTTATATTATTTTTCCGTATACAACTCTAAAGCCTTTTCCCTAGAAAATCGTCTCCTTCTTGGTTTCTTTTTATAAACTTTCTGTAGGACAAAGACAGATGAGAGACGACCTGTGATCCTGTGGGATGTGCTCTCGATAAAAAAGCATCGACGACTTCAACATTGATAAGCGGTCAAGGCAGAAGCCACATTTAGAACGCTCAAGAGAACGATCTTAAATTTATTATAAAAAGCATAAACTTCTTATAGATGAATTAAAAAATCAGCCTTGAGAAAAATTCTTCATAATGTAATCAATAAGAATTAAATTAGCGTGAACAATATTAAGAAGAGTAAAGTGCTTTTAATAACAATATGTAATTATTGAAATTTCTTACACTCAGAGTTTTAATATGGCTCATTATAATCTCGCTTTAAATGAAAAAAGGAAATATTCGTAGAATTCCTGCATTGTTAATTAATTTACTTGCAACTTACAGACCAGTCTCTCCATATTATTCATTTATACGTTACCTTTTTCTGAGAAAAGCTAAATTATACATAATTATGTACTACCGAGAATCGATTACTATATGATCTAAGTGTGAATATTGTCCTACTGATGATAGAAAATATATGAACACGTACAGACAAAGGCCTCGAGAATGCAGTAGGGAATTGAAATTCTTGGACTTGGAATTGCTTGAGTTTCCTGATTATTTATTAAAGAGTTACCTATATTTGGATTGCATGGCCATTCTTGGCCAGGCAGATCGATACCAACCTGGTCGTCAATATTAATTCTGAAGCAAACATCACAAAAGCGAATCTATAGCTGATAAAGATCATGCTCTACGTCAGAAAATTATTTTGTTACATATCTGCTATCGATTGAATAAGGTGGAAAGTAATATAGATGAAGAAAACAAAATTAAACAAGTTGTCTGAATGATGAGAAGGTGAAATTGCTATTTTTATCAATGATAAAAATATTATAACACAAAATCCCAGAGTATCAATACGTTGTATACAGTTGACAACTATATTCTGTAACAAATTCAAACGGTCTATTGTGTAACGTTTTCATGCAATTTTTAGGCTCTCTTTGATACTTGGGAATTTTGTGTGGTGGAATTATTATTTAATAATATGGTTAGCACTTTTCACAGGCTCCGTTTACAGTTTTATAAAAATTTTGTTAAGACAATTAATATCGTGCAAATAAAATCCAAGTCTATTAATTTCTAAATACCGGATCGCTCTGCTGTTACGTTTCCAGCCTCCGGTAGTCGGATAGATAAAAAGTTAATTGAAAATAAGATAACGCCGACGCTAAGCGCATGCTTTGCGGAAAGGGGTGTTCGGGCAGGCTACAATCCCTTAATTAAGTTGCCTTGGCTCTGCGCTGCATAGCCGGACGGATGGGGGGACATTACTATCACCTAAATGGTAATATCAGTTAAACACTCTTGAAAGACATCAACTCAACGACACGTCTCCCGAGCAAAGTGGATTATTCTCTAGAGCAAGAAATTTCCAGAAAAATACCAGGCTTTTTCTTTCCTTAGGCATAATAGGTTCGACGATTATACCAAGAAAGTAATCCGCAGATATCGTAATTTACTTTGGAAATCACCAAACTCGAATATAGAAATGCATTAAATATATTAAAAATTACGAATGCTGGAACTAAAAACTTCTGAATATAAAAATACAATGCTTAATGAAGTTTCAGAAAAATTTTACAAAAATTACATAAAAATCAGCTACAACTCTACAAAGTCATGGCACAAATTCCAAGCAATTCCACAAAATTAAAAACAAGTCTAGAAAAACTACACATAACGCGACCTAAAATCTACATGAATCATCTTTGAAAACATCAAAATATTGCTTACATGTTACACACTTTACTTACAAAATCTTCCGCGCATTCCACAAATATTGCAAACAACTCCAGCACAAATCTATAGTAGTTGTAAATAAATTCCACAAAACACTGCCACAACTAAAAAAAAAACATAACAGAAATTTTCAATGATTAACAAAATTCTAACATAATTGTACACCAACTCCACCACAAATCGACAAAAACCCATTTAAATGCTAAACGATTCCACGCAGATTGCAAACAGAAGGCACCCAGATGCTACAGAAATCTAGAGAAAATCCTCACAACTTTACAATGGTTTAACTGTTACTAAAAATGATAGTGTTGTACTGAATTTGATTGTCGTTTGTGTGGGATTGTATGAAATATGTGTGAAATTGTGAAAAATTTGTGTAAATGTGTATGTGTAGTTTGTGTAGATTATGTGAATAGTTTTTGGTTTTGGTTTTCCTAGAGTTATCGTGCAGTACTGAGATTCTGTTAAGTTTTATTGTAGGCTTCATATGAAATGATGTAGAATTTTTTGATGTTGTGAAAAGTATTTTCTTCATTTTGTAAAGAATAAGTAAACATTTTTTGTCAAATGGAATAAACTTCTTCAAAAGATAAGATACTTTTGCCTAATCTTTGTGAGGAATAATGTTAATTTTTTCTCTTTTAAACTTTTGCAGAGTTTGCTCTAGAATAGCATTCAGTTCTCTGTATTCTTTTGTAATTTTACTGAAGTCGCAAAGGAAACGTTCAACATATAGCCTCTTAAATTTTTCCATTTGCCATTTTTTCAATGAGTAAAGCATCTAATTTTAGGCTTCTCGCTTTTCTGCCAAACACAATTCTTTATTTAGGACGATTTAGGTCTGCAAAGTGGGTAGCGATAGGAACCATTCGGCAGGTAGTAAGTTTCAAATTTTGCAAATCGCCACAGAAGCAAGTCTCGGTTGTAATTTTCATGCGCATATCTATACCGCACGACTGCGACCTACTTTCTCATCGATATGCGGAACATTAGGGAATAAGTAACTGCGATATCATGATGATGTTATTCCAAGACCTTATATAACTCCACCTCCCATCGCGTGTACCTTCCAACAATTCTCCGTCGATGTAAAATATACATTTTTGCTCTAAAATCGGTTTCATAAATAATAAGAAGGGTAATTTATTCTCGCTTCTAGGAAATCTTAGGCTGCTTGTAAAACCATGTAGAACTTAGCTTAATCTGAACAGGGGATAAAGTAAAGATTCACGAATTGCAGACAAAATTATTCATGAAGCCATTGTTCACTTGTTTAATATAAAAGAAAGAAAAATAAGTATGATTGAACTGATTATATTATAAATTTTTTCCGGCGACGTTAACTGGATTTATCAATGCTCATTATTTGTGCGTCGTTTTCAGTATGTTTGACCCAAGCTCTTTCTAGAGTCTGGGAGTTATATTGTAATGAAGTTCGTTGCTATATTAATTTAGGAGTGAGAGAGAATTTTGTGAAAGATCCAATTAAGCTTGGAACTAACGATATTATGAATTTTATGCAATTCTAGAATGAAATCCACGTTCTTACCAAAAGTTCCAACGACTTATGAATAGGTGGAATTGAGTGGATGAAGAGATTGTTACGTACCTGAAACAGAAAATGAGATTTATGATTTAAAATTATACAACATTATTAAATATCAGACATACTGTTCAGAAGTTTATATAAAATTATATTCAATGTTGAAAATATTTAACAAAAACTGCCTGTTATTACCTTTTAAAATAGGAAATAATTAAAGACATTAATCGTAGTAGTTGAAATCAAGCTAAAATTCGTATCATGCTTGATAGCTACATATTAATGCTGCTAGATATTCTACATCTATTTAGAAACTTTTCTATTCTTTAATTAAGCCAACTTTAACTTTGAATAGTTTTAATTCTCCTATTTATTTGTTATACCTTACATTTAAATCTAAACACTGGCTGATAGAATTTCAAAGTCTTGCAGTCCACTTAGAAAGACTGAATTCGTTTGAGATAATTTTTTCAATAATTCTTTTCTAAAGTCAAAATCTTCAAAATATGACATGAGAGAAAAACGCAATGACAAACTGAAATTGCAGTGAACGCAGTATTGCGCAATACATGGACGTACTTGAATCTCAACTTGATTAAACTATATCGCGAACCCAGCATATTGCGGTTGTGCACGAAATTTGAAAACAAAATACTCATTCGGGTGTGGATACAGATGGAGAATGCAAGTCAGTACTAGCTTGAAACTTGTTTTCAGAAACATATCTGATACAAGTAACTACTTCAAAGTTCATCAACTGCTCGATAGATATTTTGAAATGTACAATAATCTTTAGCAGAGCAGACTTCATATTATTACTTTCATTAAAAGATGCAGGACGAATACAATTTCCTTGAATATGTATCAAATATTCCTTCAAATCAAATAGGCTTTTATCAATTGTATTCTTCACTCAGAGAAAATTCCTGTTTCAATTCAAAAATATGTTTTTGCAGAAAACATTATCCATTTGCGACAAAATTCATCTGATCTTGCATTCAAGTAATTCTTTTTGTATAAGGATGAACTTTAGTTGGCTAAAACGAAACAGGCAAGAGGAGGATGCTTATGTTCCGAAACAATTTTATCGCTAAATATGTGTAAGCATTTAAAATGCAGTTTCACCTTTCAAAATAACTTTATTACCAAATATTTTAGGTCAAAAAATATTAATCAACCAGCTTCGATTCAATTTAGAAAAATGAAAGTGGTCGTGATTTAAAAAAGCCTTCATATCTGAGAAAGGGTTCTGTGATTATAGAGATGGAAACTCATGACTTGATGATAAGGGGTATACTTACTTTTCCAGAGGAGTTTTCTTAATCCTCATCAATGTCAGTTGAGACCATCGAAAGAAAAAAGAGCTGATTCGTCTAGAGGGATTGAAGGTGCGACAAGGGATAATAAGGAACTTGCTATAACGACGGCAGGATCGTTATCGTAAACCTTTTCAGTCTTGCTGAACACCATCTTTCCCATTTTCTTTCCTCAATTCTCTTTTAGAAAATTGTTCATATTTCGAAATGTGACATTCAAAAAAATTAAGAAAAAACTTTTAGGTTTATTTCAATTTATTTTTAACGACTATTATACACATAACCTCTGGAACCATCCAAGTAGTGCTAATGATTCCCGTCTGGAAAATTGACATTGCAATTATCACAGTTTAATAATGTACGCTGATTTTGATTAACTTGATTCAAAATTACCTTTGTTTTCTAAACAGAACGTAAATGAGCAAACATCAGCATGTTCATCTGATCAAATCTTCGAAAGAATAAATAAAGTAGTAGAGACAACAATATGGTGGGGACATTTCGACAGGATTAAAAGTGAAACTATGAAAGCGATGACTGAAGATAATTTACCGAGAATAATCTGTGTATGTGAAGAATTTCGCTACACTGCACAATATCGATAAATTACCAATTAATATTCAGCCTTGTGGCACAATCGGAGATCCATCCTATATGAAATTTGAACTTCATACTGCGTAATACCAGAAATTTTCGCACTCCTGGGATTGAAACTCTGCATGCTAAAATACTGAATTATTTATTATTTTTAATCGTGCCTTATCACTGCACTCTAAAATTTTATGATTCTAGGACCGGAAAGTGATGTTTCATGTTTCCAAAGTGAAATTTAAATACAAGCATTCAAAGTTCAACTATTTCGAATTACATAAATGTCATTTAAGTTAAACAATGTTAATTTGAAAGCTCTCGAATTACAAAAGTGTATCAAGCCTGTCAAACTTCATATTATTTCTATTTGCATTAGGTTTGCTTTTATTATTAAAAAGTAGATGCATTCTTATGCTCGAAAGAAGCTTCCATACTTTTCAAACATTCCATACTTTTAAAAGGAGAACTTGAACCGACACTTTGAAATTCTGAAAACCAAGAGATGAGTCAGGACAAACGAGAGCACCGTAATTTATCGTTATTAAGGTTGATCCTTGCAAAGCCAAAATGACGTGCTCGTGCATAGACAACAGCCTCGTGAACACACCGCTAGGAATGTTGACCACAAACAACGACTTAATGTATTCCCTTGAGATTCGACGCGACGCTTGTTAAAAGCGAACAGAAGTCCAATTTTTGACAAGCTTAGAGCCTTCAATTTAGAAAGAAAACTCAGAACTAATTTATTTTACCTTATCTCTGAATTTATCATACATTTATAATTTCTATCGGCAATTATTTAAGATGCACATAACTGATCATCATTATCTTCTAATAACTGAAATACAGTATCAACAATTTGAGATAAACGTTCTCGTTACGCAGGAAGAAAAATGCATATTTCAAGGAAGTTCATAGCTGATAAAAAAATATTGTGAATTTCTACTAGAAACGCTAAATTTATACAACTCTATAACAACTTAATCCTTTCTTATACATAGTTTTGAGTTTCCTACTTTTCCGAACGTTTCTGTTAAAACATTCGCAGGTAATTATCCAGCATTCAACAATGAAGTTAAAAACATTTAAATCTTGAAATTTACATAAAATTTTTCTATCTCGTGCTAAATAAACAGAAAATTTTTAGAATGTAAAAACACGTCTTCTTTTTATTATGATTTTTTTTTAGCAATTTCATGGAGAAGGTGACTCACTCAGTACCAAGATACACTAACATAAGTCAAAATTGATAATTGGACAAAACTCATTACCTCTAAAGCCAAATTGCTTATGTCGAACGATAAAAAAATACATATTGTTGATACACTTTATTTTCATCCATTATCAAATTTTTCTCAATATGTGACGTTCTTTTTTATTTTCCTGAGTCATGAAGCTTTATAAGATTGAAAGTATTTTTAACTAGTACATTCATGAATATCAATGCGCAAATTGTCATAAATATACCATCAATAATAGATTGTTATTTTAGGTTAATAGTCGGGTTTTGTTTAAAGATTGTGATAACCTTTTGTATATTTAAAGAAAAAGTTGAATCCAAGATATCAAGATCAATCATAATATGAAAAAGTTTATCCCTGGGAATATAAGTGTAATTTTACCTAATTTATTTTTTTTTGTTGCTTGATTTCATCTCTTTCTTGTTTATAATTTGTTTTTTTAAACCCACCTATATATTTTTTACTATACAATTTGCTCAAAACACTGCAGAGTGTTGACAACTATATCAGAAGCCGTGAATATGGTTGGCACTCTCAATATATTGATCAATATAGTCGTAATATGTTTAAAGCATTTAAATCCACTGGTGAATGCAAAACATCCTTGGGATTTATGTGGTATTTAGGATGAAATCCGTCTACTACTAAAAATGATATCTCGAAATTATTTGTAACTTAATATGCCTTCCAAAGAACAATTGTAATTATTAGCTGTTACGATCTGGTATAGTTCCGTGGTTAATGAACTAGAGAAGTGATACAAAATATTACATAACCTAGTTGCCTCACAATCATCACGTATGAGTGAAGTTTCAGCAACGTATCAGTTCATAATTTAACACACCAGCGAAACTTTCCTCAAAACTAAATTTATCAGTCAGCTCTGCTTCTAACAGTAGCACACGTCGAATACCTATACATTATCTAGAGAATATCATGACCCACTGAGCATCTCAAACATTTTTGATTTAGCAGCCCCGCAAAGGAAAATATTTAAGATAAGTTATATTCTCAAGATATGTTTCACTCATTAAGAATAAAATACCGGGTAACACCAGATCCTGGATACTCATACACAAATAAAATCGATCAGATCTACCTGTACCAAACGGAATTTATGTTTTTTTTTCTAAAGATAAATAGTCGAACTTTAACTTTATTTAACAATTGAATCCTGCTCTTCTTTTTCCTAGCAGGACGTTGAATCTAATTATGATGAATGGAATTTGAATGCACGTTTGCACGTTTACTCGAAGGGTCCTTCGACCCTGTGATTCTGACCGGAAACTCGCGTGGGATTCCGGTCTCGTGGTTCACGGATGACGGGCGTGCTTCTGACGCTAATTATAACAAATGCCTTCGAGCGGTAATGCACGCATAGGTAGCCATTTCAGCATGTTAGTATGTGTTTATTTAAATTAGTATGTACATGTGTATGGATATGTAGGTATGCGTATGGATGTGTTTGTTACTATGTTTGCATATGAGTGGATGTTTGTGTACATTTACGAAGCGCGTATCGACTTAGCAAACAACGCAACATACCTAAGGTTCTAAAATGCAATCAACCAAAACAATGGTCACGGAATCCGATTTTTATTCAAGGTCTTGCATACCATTTTACTATTAAATATAATAATATAGCAGTAGTTACTTCGTTACTTCAATGAGTGACCACATTAATACAAATTTTAAAGCTTGTAGGTTGAAAAATCCTCATGTTCCATTTTCGGCAAAGGTTTTGCATTCATTTGCTTTAAAGCTCATGCATTTGATAGTCAAAGGTGTACCGATGCTAAAAAAGTTGGTTCAGTCGAGAAAAGCAGCCACTGACATGTGCTGTCTGGGAATCGGCTGTTATAAAGGAATAAACCAAGGCAGTTGTGTGGGACAGAAGGCAAAGGATATTCTCCAGAAAAGACCGTAAAGAATCGTCGTTTCAACGTCAAATGACCAACCACTGTTTCTGCAGGTCGACCTGCATGAGAATGCGAACAGAAACGAAAGAAACAGAGCTAGACAGAGAAACCAGAATAGGGATCAAGATATCAAACGTGACTTTACATCCGCAAGGATCTATAAAATGTTCAAGCACCACCACCAAACTGTATTTTAGATTATGTATACCAAAACTAGCTTTAAGAATAGACGAGAAATTAACATTTTACTTGATATACAATAGATGCTCTAATAAGAAAGTTTAGTGACTGAATTAGATCTGGCGAAGAAAATTAATGATTTTAGTGGTGTGTGAATCTGGCCCAATTTTTGCCTCTGTGTAGTCCTAATTTTGATCCAAATTTCTTACTTGATGACCTACATTCCAATTTCTTGGTCTATTAAGTCTGTTTATTTAAGTAATGAGATGAGCTTGAGTGGTTTGTGCATCATCAAGACGCTGCTTGTGGAATATATTAGATTGTCTACATGGTCAACAATAGAGGCCGCTTGGATGTTCTAATAATGTTTTCATTACAAAGGCTTCAAAAAAATCATTTGTAAAAAATTACGAGAAATTGAATTTTAATTAGTTAAATATGTATCAACAATAAACATACAAAGTTATTTTAAATCCAAGATAGCAGTTATCTATATATTTAAACACCCACTTATTTATGAAGTTTTCAAACAAAATTTGTAAACTCCACTAAGAAGAGAAGTTAGGAAATTTGCTGGCAAAGAATTGAAGAAAATAATTATCATAACAATCAATTAAAATAAGGCTTAATGTCGATATGAATCATGTGTTGAAAATAAAAGTTGAAGTCATCTCGTAAGTAACATCATCTAAGCTTTAATACATATTCATAAATTTTTATCTGCCTTTTGAGATCGAAGAAAGTAAAAAAGCTTTTGCGGGCAATTCCGCAAGGAAAATTCTTAGATCTCAACCTCTTCTTTCGTCCTTGACTTTTCTTATCTTTTGACAATGAATCTCTCGGAATCCTTAAAGAATTTAAAGGACCTTGAAAGGATCTCCTGAAAGGTGGAATCTCCTACTGAAGGTTTTCTAGATGAGAATATTATCTTTTCTTCTCCTAGTCCTCCTATTAATCTTAAAGCGGATATGACCTCGTTCCTCGCAGCACTGAATTTTCTAGGATTGCGAATTCATCTCGAGATGTAATCCAAGGAGGAAATGCTTCCATAGAATCGGAAAGTAAACCTTCTTTTTTAGAAAGAAACATATTTCTGCTTTTCAATATTCACCGAAAAGAAAACTTTTCTCAACCACAAAATTAGGATATTTGAAATTAGCTCTCCAGTATAGGTGGCCTAAATATCTGTAGAAACAATCCCCCATTGGCATTCCAAGGTGTGGATTTGCTTCAAAGTTTCCTAACAAGCTAAGAGCTTTCATCCATCGAACTCCAAACTTTAAGGGGCTCATGACTACTCGGAAGAGCTTTTAGTTAGAAGCAAAACAAAAAGTAATGGTGTTTATTTCGTCAGTTAACTAAAACAAAATTTTTAAAGGAGAATTTTTATATGTATACTACAGCAGCGTGCAATATTGCTGCAGCGTAGCATGGAAATAATGGAATTATTGTTTGCAATTTATGAGCGTCATCTCTATAATAATATTGCTTTAAAATAATGCTGCGAAATTGCGGAAATTTTGAGCGAGATTATTGGTAATGTTGAAATAATGATATAATACTCCCATATCAATAATGATGCAGCATTTAAGCAATTTTGCATCAATATTGTAGCAGTGTCGTCAGCCAATGTGTGATATAATTAACATGCACTGGTATAAAAAAATTTGTTTTAGCCGCCTTCTTTCGGTACTTGATTATTGTTTTAATTTTAATGTGTATACTATATATATCTATATTGTCGAAATCAGGAATCTGTGAGCTTACGCCTCATTAATTCAGAGGCTCATTCATACACATCCCTCTTCCTGAGTCCTTAGGGATCAATGACTTATCGATCTGAATTTAGTGCCCGAGACGTTAACGACTCTCTGTGACACCGACTGACCTAAACAAGACTAATAGGTCTAGCCTTAGGCGTGAGACAATTCGCAACATCTACATGAACTAATTTGGCTACTTAGCAAACTCTGAGAAACTGGATTAAGACAACTATCTTCAAGCATTAATTAGCGTTTTAACGACCTATTAAATTATTTCGTTAACAAAGTTATATCAATTAAGTTACCACTGCCTAAACTCGAGAACTTCCTATCCAAAATGTTAAGTTAGTCAAATTTGAGGCCCAGAACTTGCAAAGCTAAACGCTAGTTAATTATTAGATTGGAGTACACCTAATTCTAAACCTTTGCTTTAAAATTATCACAGGATGCTTGTACTTCAACTCACTTTTAGAACAGAAAGATTATCGTAAGAAGTAATTGTACCCGAAATGGACGGAAATTGATTTTTTAATGTTTAAAAAAAAATTACCTACTGGATGCGCATTAAAAACTTTTTATTTTTACAGTTATTATATTGTCATATCTGTTAATTTTTCAAGTCTATTTTTTGAAGTCTTATACGTTTAATCATAAAAGGATTGCCAGAAGAGTTGAAACACTTAGAAAAGTCATGGAATTTGGAAAAAATGGCTAGATTTTCTTCATTAAGGCCTAATCAAAAGGCTTTATAACTGAAAATTTGTTGCAAAATAGGAACAACTTTAACACTTATTGAATACAAAAAATTCATGTTGTTTTCCGGGCATAGTACAAAGAGGTTAGCGCGAAATAAAAAGTTACGGAGTCAAAATTAATCCTTAAAGATTTTATGAGTAGTGACTGAAATTCACTTTAAAAATCGTTGATGCCAATTAATCGCTTTTATTATCTTCGCGAAAACTGATTTAAAACCCAATGTTAACTTTGAAAGCCCGGGGGCTTAAAAAACAATGAAATCATTCTTTCCGGGAACCTGACAAAATCAGGGGGAACCCTGCCTTCTAAAGTTAAACTAAATGATAATTAATTTTTGAACCACTCTAGTATATAGCTCACCACTTTTGACAGTTGTTGACTGATACGCCAATCGACTGACTGACAGAAAGTCTTGATGCTATTTTTTCCTTCGGTTTCCAGAAATCCTACAAATTCAACTTACAACTGACGGACACTGTTAGTCATGTCAGTCAATAAATGATTTCTGGCAAGCCCAGTCTTAGTGAATACTGTGATCCTTAAATTAATTGAAATCTACTTGAAAACTGAAATTTTTGTTAAAATGAAATTCAATTATTTGCGTTATTATTGAATTGAGCGCTGAGCGGCAGATGTTTTATATCAAGGACTTTAAAAGAGCAAATTAGTATTATATCTTAAGTTGGCTAAAGGTCACAGTTAAATAAAACTATTCACTTAAATAAGAAATTATAATGTCTTCTGTGAACACCTATATGGTTAACCGCGAGCTGCGTGTCGAATTTTTATATCCTGGCTGTTCAGAAACATAGATGTCATCGTCCTGGCTATTCAAAAAGTACGGGATGCTCAACCATGCGTCTAGCCAAGATCATCTTGAATCTGGTAGCACACTGTTCCCTGAGTGAAATAATAAGCTGACTCACTTGAGTCTGACCCTTGAGTTTACAACCGGCTATCCAGGTCGCCAGCAAACGATGAATATGAGCATTGCCTCTCCTATGTTATAATCCAAATAAGAAAGAAAAAGAAAGATTCCGATTAGTGATTACACTATAATTTAATGTTTGCCTATTTATGGCCGTCTACTCAACATAAGGTAATTTTGATGATTTAAAATCATAAATGCAAGTGATTCTATTTGAATTGATTGACTGTCCGAGAACATAAGCAGCCCCAAAAATCAATCCCAGCTCTTCACAGATAGCTTTCAATATTATGACCCTTGATTTACCTCTTATCTAAATGGTGATTGGAAAGAAAATAAATAATTCTTGTTGCACTGGGTAAAATTCCACGTTACAATATATATAGTTGAAAATTTTCATCTTTGAGTGCAACCCTCTTATCTCGAGTAATGCTCTTTTATCATTTTTCATCTTCCTAAAACACAGCTACATACATGAAACGATTAATCACTGAAACCATATCGACTTTTTTCATTTCTGCAGACCGTTTTATCTTGGAACGTGTCCCAAGAACACTCAAGCTAATGTTTTTCCTCAAAGTTCCACAGGAAATGATGCTTCTCCTGTGAAAGTAAAGCGAACGCATCGCCGCCTCTGGATTGGATCCTGGCAGTCTTTGAGGACGAACAAAAGGGACGAAGTGACTCCATCGTTGGGCGAAAAATAATCGAGTGTTCTTTGTTAGGAAATGGACCAGACAATAGCGCCTTTATCTTTGGCTCTTCGTTAGATTCTTGGCCTGAAAACCGGTAAGACTAGGAAACTGTCTTTTCCTGATGACGCCGCCACGAAAGTTCACTTCGAACAAACGAGTAACGTTATCTCGCATAATGGTACAGCGCTCTTTCTTATCTCAGGCCATAATTTTTCATCTTTTCAAAAACACTCTAGTTGCATCCAATCTAGAGTGACTAACGATGAAGGCAATATGAGCACAAAGCTTATTCTTATGTAAAAAAACAGTATTATGTTTGCCCGTACAAAATTATATAGATAATAATAATCTACACTCCATTCAGTTATTGTTCATTTCTAAAATAATTTTCAAATTAATTATTTTTAACGACTTTCTTTCAAGATCTTAGTTCAAGAATTATTCCAGTTTTAAAAGGAAGCTCGGAATTGTTTAGTTTTTATTGCTTTGAGTTAATACCTGAATTTTGAAGGTTTGCAATTATGATGCATACAATTTTTAATGATATTAGAACAATTGAATTTTTAGGTTCTCAATTTTTTTATAAATACAGAAATCTCGTTATTGAAATCTCACTAATTGCATACTCATTAGATATGATAGTAATTATCAATATATTTATCATGTTTAAGATTTCTCTCATTTTAATTATAAACTACAGTTTTTTGCTTTA
>JAAAKG020166123.1:0-54742 GCA_010014905.2 Druon quercuslanigerum
GCGTTTCACATTGAATTCAATATATTAATTAATTAATAAAATAAATAATAATTAATTAATAAAATATTTAACTGTTTTTTTTTTTAATTTTAAATTAATATCTTTTTAAGCTAATATTCCAAAAATTATATTTTTTGTTGAGATTCATTTCTTTGGTGTAAATTTAGCTATCATATTGAATTTTTTTGTTCTTGAGAAATAATTGTTTTGAATGAAAATTCAACAATTTATTTGAAATTCAAATATTTTGTTAAAAACGAATTTTTTATTAAAGATTCATCTCCTTCTTTGAAAATGTAACTGCATTTTTGAAAATTAGTTCTCTATTCTCTATTCTTCCTTTACTTTCGTGAAAAATCTCCTTTCCCCCCTATTTTAAAATTATTTAAACCGGAATATTTAAAATATTTTAAAAATTGCATTTTCGACCAAAAATGAAATAGTTACATTGTTATCTAAAAAAATGAAGTTTAAACACCAAAAAACGAATTTTCAACAAAATAGTTATATTTTCAACCAGAGATGAATTTTTATATATAATGATACATCTTAAAAAAGATGAATTTTCGACAAAAGAGCTCAACCTAAAGGATCACGTTGTTAACCCGGAAGAATAATTTTTTGAAATTTAAATGTTTGAAAAACTGGTTTGACTTTCAACCAATCAATATAATTTTCAACGAAAAAAGATGAACTTCCCAGCAAGAAAATTTTTAATAAAAAAAAAAAAGTTAAATTTTCAGCCAAGAAGGCGTCTGAGCTCGAGCTTGAGCTCGAGCTGGACCATGTGATTCGCAACTGGAGGATACTGCATTATGTTACGTTGTTGCTATGTATGGAGTCTACTCATCAATGAAACATCATTTTTTATTTTTTTCAATTAAAGAAATTTGCAACCATTTTTTCACTTTTTAACAAAAAAATTGTTTGAAACCGAATCTCTATCAAAGTAACTTCTCAGATATTATAAATTCTAGAAAATTTGTGATATTTAAAATTTAAGAAGTTTCTATCGTTACGGAATTTTACTTGAGACTAAAAAAAAAATGAATAGATATTCAGAACTCATAGAAAGAATACAAAAATAACTAAATAAATAAAATATTATTAGTTAATTATAAAATTTGACATATTTTTAAAAATTGGAAGATTTTTAACTGTAAAAAAATAAAATTCCGAATTAAAAAATATCCGAAACTGAAATTCAGCGACTTATGAGCTATTATATATATTCAGGACTTATGAGTCCCGCGGAGCCTTCAGCTTGAGCTCGAGCTCGAGCTCAAGCGCCGTACAATAGGAAAGGTTCACTGAGGCTTCAGGTATCATACGAAACCCTTACATAGTTTGAACCCAAAAAAATTAGCTAATAAAACATATTTTTATATAAAATAGGAAATAGAAAAAGATATATGTATATTTAAGAATTTTTTATTCCAGCAAATATTTAAACAATTAAATCAATCATTATTTATAAATTATTAATTATTTTCGGTAATTTCAAATTTCAGGAATAGAAACATTTATGGGAATTTAAACATTCATTTCCCTTATAACTCGGCTAATTTATAATTAGTTTATTTATATTTTCGGTCATTTTTTTGCTAATTTGTGGATTTGCTATTCATTTTTCCGTTATTTTTTATTTGTTCCGGATATTCAAACACTTTTAAATATAGTGATGAAGAACTAATTTTTTCATATTCCTGCTTTAAAATATAATGTTTTGTAAAAAAACTAAATTATTTCAACATTTGTATAGTCACTCTTAAAGAAAAACGAATAAACGAATATTTTTTATTATTGGAAACACCCAAATTAATCAACAATTATTTTTCGAAGCGTTATAATAAATCCATGTTTAAATTAAATTCTGAAAATTGAAAACAATTAAATAAGTATTATTAGTTTACTTTTAAATTTATATAAATATAGTTTTCATAAGATTCCTTAAAAAAAAAGGTTTTTGAATATTTCTGACGTGAAAGAAAAAAATGTAGAAAATTTTCAAGAAATTTTTTTCTCTTATTGGATTTTACAAAATGTTATGAAGAACTCGAGTCTTTTTTAAAAAAAAGTTTATGTCTTGTAGAAGTTGAGCAAGAATCAAGAAATATTTTATAAAGTTTCGACCATTTTTTCCAGGTTCCAAATATTTCTAATCTATTCAAATCGTCTTAAATTCCTGAAAATATTTTCAACTGACTCGGTTTTTTTTTCTAATTTTAAAATATAATTTAGTATTTTTAAAAAGGCCTTTAAATCTTTTAAAATTTGCCAGAAATGTTAAGAAAATTTTTTTATTCTCTTGAGAGCTTTCGAAATTATTTTAAAGCTTGTAATATTTAGTTTTGAAATATTTTAAAAATTTATGTTTTGAAAAATCTTTAATAGTTTAAAATTTATTTGCATTCTCTTTAATAATACTAAACATTTCTTGACTTTACTCGATTTTTATTTGCCTTTATTATTTAATCTTAAAAAATTGTAACATTTTGCTTTAAAATCTTGTAAACGCATTTTCGAAAATTTGGAAATCGTATGATATGTTTAGAACCCTTTTTTAATTATCTCTTAAAGTTAATTTTTAAAATAAAAAATGATTTAAACTTTCACAAGAATATAAGAAAAAATTTTTTTTCAGACTTTCTAAAAACCTTCTTATCTCTAAAAATTATTCAAATTTATCCTGCATTTTTATTTATTCTCCAAAACTTAAAAATTTAACCTAAAATTTTTAAGGTTATTCTTTGACAATTGTTGAAATATTTTTTTAAAATCTCTTAAAATTAATTTTTTGAAATGAAAAATTACTTTAATTTTCCCTAGGAACCTGGAAAAATGTCTTTGATTTTTGCGAAACTTTACAAGATTCTTAAAAAATCTTTACAAGTTTTCATTCTTTTTCAATCGTTTCAAAATTTATGAATATCTCTTTAAATAGCTTAAATTTTTTCTAAAATTATGTAATATTACTAAATTGAAAAGTTTTCTTTAAAATCTTTAACACACTTTAAAACAATTTTAGGAAATAATTAAAAATGTTTCGTGAACTTTTTTCAATTTTCTCTTGAAATTCTTAAGAAAGGTATCATTAAAAAATTTCCCATTAATCTTAAGAACTTTTTTTTATTCTCTAGCCATCCTGAGAAAAGTCAGTTACTATAAGAAATTCAAAAGTCCTGAAAAATTAAGAATATTTTCTCAAAGTCTTCCATATTTTTTACCCCATATTTTGAAATCATCAAAATTTAAAATTATTTTTTAAAAATAAAAACTAAACCATTTCTCCCCAAAATTGAAAAAATCTACTGTTTTATTTTCACAATAATTACATAAATAAACCTTTATCTTGCTGCACGTTGAAGATTTTGTAACGGCTCTGCATGACAACATTCATATAACTGTCAAAACAACTAGAACACTGTTACCAGTAGCGTCGCCGTATGGCCGTTTTCAACACATGGACCATTTTCAAATCTCGGTGACAGGAGGCTGCTTGATGGACAAGCAGATTAACCAGAGCAGACTTCATGGAGTAATGTAACAGAGCAGTCTTCGGTTGAGCACCACAACGCCCCGCGGAGCTCCCAGTTTGAGCTCGAACTCGAGCTCAAGCGCCTTATAACAGGAAAGGCCAGTTGAGTCTTCAGGTATCAGACGATACCCTAACACAGTCTGAACCCAAAAAAATTATATAATAAAACATATTTTTATATAACATAGTAAATAGAAACAGATATATGTATATTCAAGAATTTTTTTTATAATTCCAGCAAAAATTAACTTCCACGTAGTCTTTGATTGGATGAAGGCGATTCTTGATACAAATAAACATACAATTCTTTCTTTTTTACAAATAATATATAAATTGTTTGCAATTGTGGCAATGACGAATATTACACAGAAGGTCGAATAGTAACCAAAGTGATAATGATAACTTAAGATCCCTGTGGTCACTAGATAACGGCAGCAGTGTAGCGTTATTTCGAGAAAGATAATAATTATAGTAACTCCTACAGTAGTTGGATGCACTGGATGCAAGAAACAATTTTACGCATTAGAGCGTTAAGTACGTGAGATATTGCGAGTATTACAGAGATTAATTCGCAATATCTGCAACGAGATGAAGTACTATAATTAAAAGGCTTTGAATCGTGAAATTGTGAACCGAACAATTTGTCAGAGAAAAGGCTTTAATTTCATCACGAAATGTGTGAGATCCAGTTACCCACTGCCAAATTGATGAGAGAAAATAGAAGAGTTTTACTATTAAATATAAAATATCACCAAAAACATCTCTGTAATCATGTTTAATAAAGCAGCATCTACGAAAAGAGCAAACCGACATAATCGAATGATAACTGTTCGAATGATTATTTGTGTAGACCGCTCATTTAAATTATCTCATTTAAAAAAAAATTGCTCTAGTTGCTCTCTTTTATCATTATATCTTTAAACAAAGTCATGACAACAAAGATGTTTAAACATTGATTATTTTACTTCTTGACCGTTTTATAAAATTATCATTTATATACCAATTGTATTGGATGACGTTTTAAATAATGTGTTCCCTTTAGCATTTATATAAATCGCTTGCAAAACTGTTTTCAAATATAAAATGAGAAACATTGTTTTAAGTTCAACTTTTTGTTGGCGAAAATAATATTTCTTTAAGTAAAATTTTTTTAAAAAAGTGACCTGGTCCCATTGTTTACAATTCAAATTAGGAACAAGTCAACTTAAGCTGATTGGTCAAAGTTTGAAAAGTAACATGGCAGCTAAAGTGATCTGATTGGTGCTCAGTTTTATACCTTTTTGACAGCACTTCTGTTTGAATGAAATCAACTAGAAGTAAACTATCAATTTTTTTTAGGATTAGAAATCTAAAGAGAATGTGTCTCACCAAAACGTTTTTCACTGCTTTAAGTTTCTAGGAATATGTTTACCTAATTTCATGAAACATTCCCATTCAGTGCCTTTACTTTAATAACTTGTAACTCTTAGTTAAGCTTGAATTTTTCTTCCGTCCAAAGATAGTTTCAAAAGGTGAACCTTAAACTTCAAAGCACAATATAATAGGTGGCGGCCTTGCGGGCTTAATCTCAAAAATCATTTGTGAATACAATGGCATCCACCAAGAAGCATTTGAGATACTGGATTCTTTTTGAGTTCCAACTCAGAAATAACCCTTAAGGAATATCTAGAACCAATTATTAGTCGTTTTATGTGTCAATGCAACTGCTCCTAAGGCTCACTAAATCATTTTAATTGCTTCAGCTGCTTTTTTTCTTAGTTAGAATGAAAAAAAATAATTCAGTGTCTTCAATACTCCTTGTCGGACACGATTGTATTCACTAATGATTTTTAAAAATAAATCTATAGTGCTGATACCTGTTATATTGTGTTTCAAAGCTTAGGGTTTGGTATTTAAAATTACTGTAGGGCGCGTAAAAATTCAAGTTTGACCAAAAGTTACGAGACATCAAAGTAAGTGCAGTGAATTATATTGTAGACCTAATACTTTTCACAATTTGGTTTGATTGTTCTTGGGTAATTTACATACAATCGTATTATTTCTGGAAACAAGAAATAAATTGTTAATGTAATGTAACTTGGTGTAATATAATGTATTTTAATATGAGATCCACTTAATAAGGGGGAATCAAAGCAGTTTGAGTCAAGAGGAAGATACTGCTACAACGGTATCTACTAATAGAAACACATCTGGTGAGAGAAGATCTTTAGAAAAAGAGGATTTACGAGGCTTACAAGCCCAGGAGGAAATTTTGCTAGAGACACTCGTAGCAGCCATAAAAGTGGCGGATCAACAATGCAAAAAGGTCCCGAACACCCAAAAGGGCATAAGTGTCAAAGTGCGTGGTACTAAGGATCTTCTTCTTGATATTGTAGCTGTGAGGTCCAGTATCAGGACCTTCAAAGAGAAGACTGGAATCAAGAACCAGGGAGCACAGCTGTGCAGCACCAACAGCAGCACAATAAAAAAGACAACTGCGTCTCAGGCAAAAAAATGAGACATTCGTCAAGCACGCTTAGCCCCGAGAGTGCGGAAATATTGAGACCGGCGAAAAAGATACAGATCGAGGGAACCACCTCAGGTTTGAATATGGTTGTTCGCTGAAACAGAAAGGAGAAACAGGAACTGACTAAAAAAGGGGGTGGAAATGCCCAAATTGAAGATGGCATAAAAACCAGGAAAGTCAGATCTGAAGCGGTGATAATCACACTAGCAGCTGGAGTGTTTAAGGACATAAGAGCAATCGTCAAACAGGACGAAATGAATTTTGAAACTAGGGTTATAAAGAAGACCCGACAGGGAAATGTGCTCCTAGAGCTGGGAGCGTCTTGTGAAAACCGAGCGGTACCGCGAGTGCAGATCCAGATACGGATTTAGATGTCATAACTACTGCAGACGAAGTAAAAAGGTTCTGGCAACTGCCTTAGGACAGCAAGCTGTTGAGAACGTTATCGTCAATATGACCAAAACGAAATTCCGAGGAAGCTTAATGGCTTTCGTGATATTGAAAGAGTTAGATGCCCTTAAGGCGAATCAGCTTGGCCACATCAAAATCGGTTGGGTCAGTTGCACGGCACGTCTTAAGGAAATTCGTTTTCGATGCTTTAACTTCGGTCGCATGTCTGCGGAATCTAAGGGAACAGACAGGTAAGGGTACATCAAGGTGTAAGGTCTATGGAGGCGCCGAAGGAGAGCGTAATAAAAGATAAGAATGGCGGTAGTGCTTCAAGGTAACTTGAACCGCGGCAAGCTGGTTCAAGCGCTAATGTCTCAGCTAGAAATAGACAGGGGTGCTGATATATTTATAATCAGTGAACTATACGGAGGAAGAAAAGGTTCAGGCTGGTTCCAGGATACGAGTGGTATAGCCGTGATATGGATAATCACCCAGTTTCCTGTGCATAATCATGGCGGCGTTGATACATTCGTTTGGGTGACAAGCGGCAAGGTCACAATGGTCAGTTGCTATCTCTCGCCAAACGAGGGAATGGCAGTCTTTCGCAGTAAGCTGGAAGAAATTGCAGATTTATGCCGTGGCTTGGACAGAGAAATCATTCTGGCAGGTGATTTCAATCCGAAATCATGCGAATGGGGGATGACATGGACCTACAGAAGGGGACGAGAAGTTAATGATACGGCAGAAATGATAGATCTGACCGTCCTCAACAACGGAAGCACGACGACCTTCAGAAGGACAGGATACCGAGAGACAATTCTAGACATTATCATTGCTACACCAGGGGTAGCGCGTAGGGTCAAGGGCTGGAAGGTAATTGAGGACTATACGGCCAGCGACCACCAGTATATAAATTTCAAGGTGGATGGCGAAAACCAGAAATCAAAGTTCTGCAAGTCGAAAAAAAGTAGGAGTGACTGGAATGTGGCTAAACTGGATGCGACCAAACTGCTTAGCACTGTTGCTGAAAAGGAAGGAAGTATACTAGAAGACCTAAAGATCACCACAGGCTTTGAAAAAGATGTAGAAGCTCTAGTGGAGAACACAGTGCTCCTAATTAAGAAAGGATGTAACGCTTGAATGACAAAGAAAGCAAGGAATACCCACAAGCCGCCGGTATACTGGTGGATTACGAAAATAGCGGAGCTAAGAAAGAATTGAGCTAAGAAAGAATAAAGCCGCAAATTATAAAGCAAATAGTGGAAGAATTATTTCCCAAGCACCTTTACCGGGTCAACAAGAGATACATACTACTCAAAAAAATTCCTCTCTTCACTAAGGAGGAATTATGGACGGCTACAGCCAAGATGGCAAACGGCAAGTCGCCTAGTCCTGATGGCATCCCGATGGAGGTCGTTAAACTGATCGCTAATGAATGCCCATATGTTCTTTTAAACATTTTTAATGTTTGCTTGGAAACTGGAGTTTTCAGTTCCACGTGGAAGAAGCAAAGGTTAGTCTTGCTCGATAAAGGAAAGGGTCCACCTATCACACCGTCCTCATACAGGCCTCTCTGCATGCTGAACGTTGTGGGCAAATTGTTCGAAAAGCTCATACAAGCCAGACTAAGAACGGCAATCAAGACAAGGGAAGCTCAACGGCTGGAGCGATACACGAAGCGCTCCGGGAGACTGACGCAGCATGGAGCTTTAATCACAAATCAAGAAGGGTCTACCTAATGGTAACCTTCGACGTCAAGAATGTCTTCAACTCCATTAGGTGGATTGACATTCTTGATGTCCTGGAAATAAGGTTCAGAGTTCCTGCATATATCTTGCGTATTATCAGCAGCTACTACCATTGTGACAGCAGGAGTTGCCCAAGGACCGGCCCTCGGATCGGATCTTTGGAACGTTGTGTACGACCAGGTATTAAACATGGAACTACCAGCATACATGAAACTGGTGGGCTGCGCCGACGATCTGGCTGCAATAATTACAGCCGTTACGGAAAAAGTAGCTAAACGAAGAGATGCTTTTATTTCGAGGAAAATCAAAAATTGGCTCGAAGACCATGGTATGCACTTGGCAGCCCATGGTGGTGGTCCTAACAATGCAGAGGACCTTCAATAAACCATTTTTGGTGGACATATTCAGATACAAAGTGCTGTGTCTGCGAGTGCTCTGAAGTACCTAGGTTAAGTGGGTTGATGAGAAAGTCACTTTCACACTACAAATTAACAAAGCCGGACAAAAAGCGGAAACAATGGTGGAAAAGCTATCGAGGCTCATTTTAAACATTGCTGGACCTAGAAGTTATAAGAGGAAGATTTTAATGAGCGTCACACAATCCATCATGCTCTACGGAGCGGAGGTTTGGGCTGACGTCCTGAAGATCAAGAAGAATAGAGACCAACTACTGAGGGTACAGAGGAAGGGTGCGCTCAGAGTTGCGTGCGCGTATGCGTCAGTGTCTGAACCAGCAGTACTGGACATCTCTGGAATAACACCAATCGAGCTCTTGGCAGCTGAGAGGAAGAGGATCTTTGAAGCGAATAAATTAGGTGCTGGATAGCATATACTGAAGGAAGAAAGAACAGTAACAATAAGAAAATGGAAAGAGGAATGGGATGCAAAAACAAGACGCAGGTGGACTGCCAGAATTGTAGGTGATTTATTGAGTTGGGTCAACAGACGACACGGAGAGGTGAATTTCCACTTTACCCAGTTCCTTTCCGGCCACGGTCACTTCAAAGAATACCTATTTCGTAGAAAAAAGAAGACTTTGCCAGAATGCGACTATTGCGGGAGCGAAATTGACAAAGCGGAGCATACTTTCTTCAGATGCGACAGATAGCATAGAGAAAGAGAAGAACTAGCAAATAAGCTAGGCGTTAAGCATACGCCTGGCAGCATAGGAGAGTTAATGCTGAAGACTCAGAGTAACTGGGAATGCATTAAGAAGCATGTAACAACTGTATTACAGCAGAAAAAGAGGAAAGCGCAGCGAAGAGGAAGGGAGCAGTCACAACAACAACAACAGGAGAGGTAAGCACAAAAAAATTTCGGGCTACGCTGCATGATATGAAGAATGAGTTGCCGATATACGGCTTATTGACCTTATTCCCATGTCCTTGAAGTAATGTGAAAAGCGGTACTGATGACATGGGTTGGCGGGAGAAGGGGTTTTAGTCAGTCAGAATCTGACACTACCCATACCAAAAATCGTTCATCTGAATATTCACCTGCTGAGATAGACCATTGCTGGTATGGGTGCCTATGCAAGGTTTTCCCTCCTATAACAAAAAATCCACTTGTAATAATGATTAGTTCATTCTTTAAAAAGAATAATCAACTTGAAGTAAGGACTAACCTACATGTAATCAGTAATAAGTAATAAGAAGTAATCTACTTTTAATCCTCTACTCTCCCTTCCGTTATTTCGCCCCATTCCTGCACTCCTCATTTCCCCTCCTTGGAAAAAAGTACGACTGATGGCAAAAATCTGTGTGAAACTATAAGAGTTTCTCCTCATCGCTACCAAACCATAAAAAAAATCTTTAGTGTGCACTAATTATTATTATAATTTTTTATAACCAAAAATTACGTGCATATCAGATATTTATGAAGTGGATTGAACCTGAGTAGAAATTTTCATTTTGTCAGTGTCAGCCTCTTTCGCGATAAATTATTACTTGAGGATATTTACGCAGTGATGATTAATTTTACGTGATACCAGTTTGAGAGAAAATGTGATAGGGAATAAAAAACTAGGAGGATGTGAAGGTCGTTCCAAATGGCGGCTCCAGTAAGTATTTCCCCGCGGCACTTTTGTCGGCGATTGATAGGATCAAACGCAACGATAATGATAAGGGGTAAGTAAGTTTAATATCTTCTCGTTACATTTAATTAAACATATCCTTGAAATTATCAACATCCTTCATTTCCTATTATTTTATGTCTTCCGCAGTCCCCTGCTAATCCTATGTGATATGAATACGAAATTACATTCTATTACACCCATTTTCATACCTAGCATTTAAAAAAATACTATTGTTTCTGAACAGTTCTTAAAAATTAGAAATTCATCAAACTTTTGTGAAGAAATTTTGAAAAACAATTTTGGATTAAGCAGCACTATGGATTTGAACTAATAAATCAGTGATTTTTTATTTTTATTTATTGAAATAGTAAATACAATAGTAGATAGAAAGAAAAACTATCAACGGTCAAACTATGCATTTATTTATTAAATTAGTTTATAAAATTAACAAATAATATATTTTCACCAATCTTTATCACTAAATATTATCAATAATATAATTTAAAGACGATAAGAAAGAAAAAAATTTAATTTCTGTATATAAATGAACAAGCAATGCATTTGTTTATCAAATTTATTTATAAAAAAAATTATAAATAAATATAAATGAATATTAATAAATATGAATATAATAATCTATATTTCTAGGTATTACCGCTAATATTATTTGAAGACGATCAGCAAGAAAAACGATTACTTTCTGTCTACAAATTACCAATCTATGCATTTTTAAAATACAATTTGTTTTTAAAATAAAATAATAATATTGAGTGACACTTATTCACAACGAAAAACTACCACTTGTATAGTTTTAAGGCATTAAGAATGAAAAACATTTACCTTCCGCCCATAAATTGCCAAACTGTGCATTTGTTTATGAATTTGTTTATAAAATGAACATATTATGTCGATAGAAAAGTCTTCATCACTAAAAATCACTACTTGTGTAATTTTAAGACGATTAGAAAGAAAACTATTAATTTCTCTCTATTAATTACCAAACTATACATTTATTTATTAAATTTATTTATAAAATAAACAAATTATACCATACAACCAATTTTCATGTTTAAATATAATTTTCTGGATAAATTAAAGCAATTGCAACTTAGAAATATACTTTGCAAGGAAATTTTCCACGTTGCTGACATTTTATTGATATAATTTGCGTATAACAATTATATTCGATATCCTGGTAATTATTTTTATTATTTAGATACTTTGACATTGATTTTCATCGAGAATGGGATTAATTAAATTATTTATTCAGGTATAAAAAATTATAATTAAAAATCTCTCATTTTCGTTCTTTATATATATATATATTAATTTATTTATTAATTATATATTTTAAAAAATTTTGAAAATCGTTCAAGAATTGTAGGCTGTAGGCGCTTTTGAATAGTAAATTCCGTATTCAGTCCACTGTGGGCCGGTTCTAATCCAAGATTGCTGTTACCACCATGTTACCGATGACGTCCTATCTCATATAGCGCAATTTTGAGTAAAGAATTTTTCGTAAACAACTTCGAGGTCATTTATTATCGTAATAAGTATAGTTACGAGAAAGACTAGGATGATTTATTACTTCCGTATAGATAATTTGTTTGATTAAAAATTCCTTTCTTTATTTATTTAATGCGCAAAGGATGCAGATGCGCAAGTACAATTTGAAATAGGGTATAAAGTATGCTATTCCGTTTCATCGATAAATTTGATTCATTGCCTCCTTATAAATAATACATTTTATTACAAAATTTCTTTCTTTATTTATTGCGAAAAAGATTTAGGCCTTAATAAAAATCTAAATAACCTTGAAGTTGTTTATGCAAAATTCTGTTTACAAAATTGCGCAGTATAATTTGATGACGTCGTCAAAAAAGGTGATAAAATTAGCACAGACGTTTTTCATCAGTTATTGGCACATTAAATAAGGAGAGAAATTTCTAATTAATTCTATTATCTATAAGGATTCCATATGTCAGATTTATAGACAAAACAAAATTGCATGCATAGATTTTCATATCAAAGTAAAATTCAACACCTGAATATATTGCGCATTAAATAAAGAAAGAAAGGCATTTTCTAATTAAATGTATTATCTATAAGAAAGCAGTCATTTATCATTGTTTTTCTCATAAATATAGTAATTGAGATAAAATAATAACCTTGAAATTGTTTACGCAAGATCAGTTTTACAAAATTCGCAGTATAATATAATGACGTCATCAATAAATATTATAAAATTACAGCTGTATCCACTACAGCTTTAAAATGTTCTAGATATCAGTAAGGTAGGTTTCGTGATATCTAATGATATATCCGCCTATTTTTTTCAAAGTTCTCGAAGGTTCTAAGACGCAGAAGATTGTTTTTCATAAGTCATTTGCGCATTAAATAAGGACAGGAATTTCTAATTAATTCTATTATCTATAAGGATACAATGCATCAAATTTATAGGGAAAAAAGAATTTCATGCATAGCTCTTTATATCAAAGTAAACTTGAACACCTGCATCTATTGCGCATTAAATAAATAAAGAAAGGAATTTTCTATTTAAACTTATTATCTATAAGGAGGCAATCAATCATTCTTGTTTTGCTCATAACTATGGTATTTGAGATAATAAACAGCCTTGAAATTGCTCACACAAAATTCCTTGTACAAAATTTTGCAGCACAATATAATGATATCAATAAATACTATAAAATTAGCACGGACTCGAACCACTACAGCTGTATAATGCTCTAAATGTCAGTAAGGTAGGTTTAATGATATCTAATGATATATATCCGTCTATTTTCCTCAAAGTTATAGAAGATCCTAAGACTGCAGAAGAATGTTTTTCATGCGTTATTTGCGCATTAAATAAGGACAAGAAGTTCTAATTAATTCTATCATCTATAAGGATGCAATACATTAAATTTATAGGCAAAACGGAATTGCATGCATAGCTCTTTATATCAAAGCAAACTTAAACACCTGCATATATTGCGCATTAAATAACTAAAGAAAGGAATTTTCTAATTAAATGTATCATCTATTATGAAGCAGTCAATCATCCTTGTTTCGTTCATACCTATAGTAATTGAGATAATCAATGATCTTTAAATTTTTTACGCAAAATTCGTTACGAAAAATTGCATAATATCATTTTATGACTTAATCGGCAACCTTAGAGAATATTAAAAAAGTTAACACTGACATATCTAATTATTTGTTGTTCGCGCACGTTAAATTAATTTAATTATTCAAATTTGCACTGATTTGTCTGCTCTAATAAAACTTTAAAATTATTTCTGAATGAAATTCTTCATTAAATTGCTACTTTTTAATGAATTATTAAAATTAATCATAATTGACTGTTTAAAACACTAAAAATTTAGAATTAGATAAATAGTAATGACTTATTTATTTAGTGAATGTTTTTGGTTATATAATTCAAAATGAATTATTTAATTATTGAAAGTTACTAATTACATCATTCAAAATAGATAATTTAATCAATATTATGTACATTTCAGATCATTCATTAAGAATTGATTCTTTTTGTTGAAAATTCAACTAATTGGTTGAAAGTTAAACAACTTTGTTGAAAAATATTTTTTTTGTTCTTAAAAAATTCATGATTAAAGTTGATTGAAAATTTAAATTGAAAATTTACGTATTCCATTTGTGGTTGAAAATTAATCTTTTTTTCCAACGTTTTATTTTTTGGTTGAAATTTTTTTTTTATATATTGAGAATTAATTTTGTTAATTTAAATTTGTAATACTCAAGTTTTTATAAAAAAGAGATTTTCTTAGTTAATTATTTGCTTCAGGATTCCACTATTTTGTTCAAAAATTCGTTTTTTTTCGGTCAAATTCAAGTTTTTTTTTTAATTTGAAGTTTTTAAAAGATTGGAAAAGTTGGAAAATTAATTTTGAAAACTGAAAATTTAAAAATTATTTTCTTGATTGAAATTTGATCTTTTTTTAAAAAGGTTGTGTCTTGTTGGAAATTGGTAATTATTCGTTGAATATATATTTTTTGTTTGAAAATTAATGTTATCAACTGAACATTTACCTGCACCATTTTTTGTTCAAACCTGATTTTTTTTTAATTAATTATTTATTTAATTAATTAATTAATTAATTAATTAATCAATGCTTCTTTATTTGTGTAAAATACATCTTTCTTCAAAATTTGTATTTTTTTTTAATTCAACTCTTTTTAATTTAAAATAAAATATTTTTATCACAAAATTTCAATCAATTTTTAATTAATATTGAAATCTTTTTTGGGTAAAATAAAAAAATATTACATTTTTCGTTAAGAATTCATCTTTTTTTGTTGTCAAATATTTTGTTGACAATTTTTCTCGTAGTAGATAATAAGTCTTCTTAACGCAAAATAATTTTTTATTTCATTTGACTTCTTGATAGCGAATTGAACTGTTATGTTAAAAATTTATTTTTTATATTAAAGATTCACCATTTCAGTTAAAAATTCATCTCTTCGGTTAGAAATTGATATTTTGGTTCAACATGTAACTATTTTGTTAAAAAATCTTTTTTTATGGTAAAAATTAAAGTTCTTGTAGTTCAAAATTTTGATTTTTGTTTGCAAATTCTTTTATTTGCTTGAAAAAATTTTTATTTGCTTGAAAATTTATCTTTTTCGTATAAAATGAATGTTTTATTTCGAAAATTTATCTTCTCTATTAAAAAATCTTTTATTTTGTGAAGCATTCGACTGCTTGGTTGAAAATTGACCTACTTTGTTAAAATTTCATTTTTTAATTTAAAATTAATCATTTAAGTTGAAAAATCATGTAGTTTTTTTCAAAGATTCTTCTTTACACATAGAGAATACATTTTGGTAAAAATTTCTTCTTCTTTGGTTAAATTCGACACATTTTTTATTGAAAATATTTTAAATTAAAATATCAACCGTTTTTTATTTAAAATAAATATATATTTTCGGTTGAAAAATCAGCTAATACATTTATAGTTAGGAATTCATTTCTTTTTTGAAAAATAATTTTTCAACTGAAAATTAAGGGTATGACATATTTTTAGTTAAAAATTTAACTAGTTGGTTGAATATTCTCCTATTTCTTAAAAATATTCATCTTTTTCTGGAATACTAATTTTCTCAATTGAAAAATAATCCTTTTGGTTAAACATTAAAACTACGTGGTTGAAAGTTGAACTACTTTGTTAAAATTTAATTTTTTTCATTTAACATTAATCATTTACGTGGAAAACTCATATCTCTATGGTTCAAACATAAACTAGTTTTTTGAAAATTCGCTGTATTTTGTTTGTGAATTCATTTGTTTAACTGAAAAATTAACTATTAAATTTTTATTTAAAAATTAATTTTTTAGTAGAAATGTTGCGTATTTTTTTCGAAAATTCGTCCTTATTCGTAAAAATTACATCTCGGTAGAAAATTTTTTTTTTTATTTAATTCAACACCTTTGTTATTTAAAATATTTTTTATATTAATATATCAACTATTTTTTATTTAAAATAAAAAAATTTGTTTGAAAAATCAGGTATTACATTTATAGTTAAGAATTCATTTATTCAAAAAAAAATAATTTTCTTCACTGAAAATTAAAGGCTTTACATTTTTTAGTTACAAATTTAAATAGTTGGATGAAAATTCTCCTATTTTTTTTAATATTCGTATTTTTGTTGAAAACTAATTTTCCGGGTTGAAAAATCATCTTTTTGATTAAACATTTCACTACTGGGTTGGAAGTATAACTACTTTGTTAAAATTCAATTTTTTTTATTTAACATTATTAATTTAAGTGGAAAACTTATCTCTCTATGGTTGAAACATTAACTAGTTTTTTGACAATTCGTTGTTTTGAAATTCATTTGTTTAACTGAAAAATTAACTAATAAAATTTTTAGTTGAAAATTGATTTTTTTTAGTTGAAATCTTGCGGTTTTTTATTCAAAAATTCGTCTTTATTGGTAGATAATACATCTCGGTAGACATTTTTTTTTTGTTAACACTCAACACCTTTTTTATTTAGAATTAAAATCTTTTTTCGATTTAAAATATCAGCTATTACATTTATACTCGTTGATAGAAAATTCTCGTATTTTGTTAAAAATTCGTATTTTTGTAGAGAATTTGTCATTTTATAGAAAATTAATTTTCGTGCATTAAAAAACATTTTTTTAGTTAAACATTTAATTGCTTTTTTGGAAATTGAACTACTTTGTTAAAAATTCATTTTTTGCCTAAAACAATAAAACTCTACTCTTAAAAATAATTTCTTCAATATTTTTCTATTAGTTCTCATAATTCTGTTTTCTTTCTAATTTCTTTCTACAAAATGATTTTCTGAAATAAACTCCCATAATTGCAAAATAAAATAATAGGAATTTCATTATAGAAAATACATTACAGATCTATATTGATTTTCCTAGAATATTTTTTCATGTGAGTAACAAATAATAAATAATGTGGGATGATTATGTATTGCTTAAAGATTTAAATACACCAATTGACTATCTTACTGATAATCATAATGGATTAATAGGCGCCGTTGCACCTGCAGAAAAAATACACATTCAAGCAGCTTTGAGTTGGACTCCTCTCCACTTAAGTGCTTGTAATGTTAAGATGTAATGGTTAAGAACCTAACGACTAGAGCACTTAGGTGCCATTAAAATAACCATAAGTACGTAAAATACCTTAACCACCTTGACCATGACCATGACCAGACCTTCATTGATCGACCTTCAACCTTCAATATCCTTATAGACCCTACAGCCTATATAATCGAAATTCCTCATGCAGTTCACCATTTATGCTTTCCTTCTACTCTAGTTTTATGGTACAAATTTCCGGCCATTTTTAATAATGAATGGTCATTCATTTGGAATAGAAAAAATAGCGCTATGCAAAATTACTACACTCTTCCTGTCTTCATTGCCTGATTATTAAATTTAAATATAATCAGGCGTCAGTCTCACCACACTTTTGACGTTATTTCACACTTTTTTTTAACAAGCACACTATTCTTTTTATTTCTTTTAGTTTTGCTATTTGTTTTGATTGCCTGATTATCAAATTTGAATATAATCAGGTGTCAGTCTCACCACACTTTTGCGACTATTTCATATTTTGTTTTAACAGGCAAACTATTCTTTTTATTTCTTTTAGTTTTGCTATCTATTTTGATTGCCTGATTATTAAATTTGATTATAATCAGGCATCAATCTCACCAAACTTTTAACAATAGTTTATACTTTTTTTGAACAAGCACACTATTCTTTTTTTTTTTCTTTTAGTCTTGTGTCTGTTTTGATTGCCTGATTATCAAATTTGAATATAATCAGTCGTCAGTCTCACCACACTTTTGACACTATTTCAAAAATTTTTTGAACAAGCACACTATTCATTTATTTTATTTTAGTACAGCTATCTGTTTTAATTGCCTGATTATCAACTTTTCATATAATCAGGCGTCAGTCTCACAACACTTTTGAGACTATTTCACACTTTTTTTGAACAGGCACACTATTCTTTTTTTTTTAGTCTTGCTATCTGTTTTGATTGCCTTATTATTACATTTGAATATAATCAGGCGTCAGTCTCACCACACTGTTTACACTATTTCACACTTTTTTTGAACAAGCATACTATTCTTTTTTTCTTTCTTTCTTTTAGTTTTACTATCTGTTTTGATTGCCTGATTATTAAATTTGAATATAATCAAACGTCAGTCTCACCACACTTTTGACACTATTTAAAAAAATTTTCGAACAAGCACACTATTCTTTTCTTTCTTTTACTCTTCAGATTGTCTGTTAATGACTAGCCGTGTAACAAAATGAAAATAGAATATTTATACACCCCCCCCCCCTTTCTTTGCGTAATTTTTAGTTTCCAGAAATTTTTCCAGGCTAATTTTTCATTGTTTTCAATCATTAATATTCAAGTACCAGCAGTTTTATCTTGTAATATGCTTAACGTAGAATCTTTTGTAAAGATAATAATATAGTATTTCAGATATAAATAACAAATTTTCAAATTTATTTACCTTTTTTAAACAAAAAAATGTCTTTTAGTATAGAATATGGGTTTTTAACGAAATACTTAAATTTTGAATTTAATTTTTAACAAAAAATATTTAACACTCAAAAAAAAAAGTAAAAGTTTATCTAAATCGTCAAACTTTCAAGCTAAAAGAAGAATTTTAGCACACTTCTTTGAACAAACCGTCAGTCTCACCACACTTTTGACACTATTTCACACTTTTTTGAACAAGCAGACTATTCTTTTTTTTCTTTCAGTATTGCTATCTGTTTTGATTGCCTGCTTATCAAATTTGAATATAATCAGACGTCAGTCTCACCACACTTTTCGCACTATTTCACACTTTTTTTGAACAAGCACAATATTCTTTTTTTTCTTTTAGCATTGCTATCTGTTTTGATTTCCTGATTATTAAATTTGAATATAATCAGGCGTAAGTCTCACCACTCTTTTGAGACTATTTCATATTTTGTTTTAACAGGCACATTATTATATTTTTTCTTTCATTCTTGCTATCAGTTTTGATTGTGTGATTATCAAATTTGAATATAATCAGGCGTCAGTCTCACCACACTTTTGTGACCACTTCACACTTTTTTTGAACAAGCACACTATTCTTTTTATTTCTTTTAGTACTTCTATCTGTTTTGATTTCCTGATTATTAAATTTGAATATATTCAGGCGTAAGTCTCACCACTCTTTTGATACTATTTCAGATTTTGTTTTAACAGGCAAACTATTTTTTTTCTTTTATTCTTGCTATCTGTTTTGATTGTGTGATTATCAAATTTAAATATAATCAGGCGTCAGTCGCACCACACTTTTGTGACCATTTCACACTTTTTTTGAACAAGCAGACTATTCTTTTTATTTCTTTTAATATTGCTATCTGTTTTGATTTCCTGATTATCAAATTTAAATATAATCAGGCGTCAGTCTCAACACACTTTTGATACCATTTCAAACTTTTTTTGAACAAGCACACTATTCTTTTTATTTCGTTTAGTATTTCTATCTGTTTTGATTGCCTGATTATCAAATTTGAATATAATCACGCGTCAGTCTCACCACACTTTTGTGACAATTTCACACTTTTTTTGAACAAGGACACTATTATTTTTATTTCTTTTAGTATTTCTATCTATTTTGATAGCCTGATTATCAAATTTGAATATAATCAGGCGTCAGTCTCACCACACTTTTGAGACTATTTCACACTTTTTTTGAACAAGCACACTATTCTTTCTTTTTGACAGTCCTGCTATCTGTTTTTATTGCTTGATTATCAAATTTAAATATAATCAGGCGTCAGTCTCACCACACTTTTCGCACTATTTCACACTTTTTTTGAACAAGCACAATATTCTTTTTTTTTCTTTTTGTATTGCTATCCGTTCTGATTTCCTGATTATTAAATTTGAATATGATCAGGCGTAAGTCTCACCACTCTTTTGAGACTATTTTATATTTTGTTTTAACAGGCACATTATTATCTTTTTTCTTTTATTCTTTCTATCTGTTTTGATTGTGTGATTATCAAATTTGAATTTAATCAGGCGTCAGTCTCACCAGACTTTTGTGACCATTTCACACTTTTTTTGAACAAGCACACTATTATTTTTTTTTCTTTTATCCTTCAGATTATCTGGTTATGCCTAGCCGTATAAGAAAATAAAAAAATATATTTCTTCGCCCCACCAACCACCCCTTTCTCTACGTGATTTTTAGTTTCCGGAAATTTTTCCATACTAATTTTTCATTTTTCTTAATCATTAAATTCAAGTACCAGCATTTTCATCTAGTAATATGTTTCACATAGAATCTTTTGTAAACGGAATAAAATAGTGTTTCAGATATAATATAAATTTTTAACATTTATTTACCTATTTTAAATAAAAAAATTTCTTTTATATTAATTTTTAACGAAAAATATTTATCACTCAAGAAAGAATTAAAAGTTCATCTAAATCTCAAACTTTCAAGCTAAAAGACGAATTTTCTGTTGAAAATTGAATTTGCGTACCAAAAACATGACCCATTTTACCCAACTAAAATGATATTTCAAAGCAAGAAATTTTTTTTCTCAAAGAGGGAGAATTTTTAATTTGAAAAAATTAATCTAAAAAAAATGGCAAAATTACATTTTCAGTTAAGAAATTAATTGTAAACCAAAAAAACTCTTTTTCGCTAAAAAGCAAGGACGTAAGTCTTTATTTAAATTTTTTTTAAATTTAGTTAAACTATTACAGAAGTAGTTTAATTTTTGAATTAAAAAAAAATATAATTTTTAACAAAATTTCAACATTTTTTTTCAAAATTTTAAAAGTCCAAATATTCAAAATTTAACAAAGTTTCAACCAAAGAGATGAGTTTTCTACTAAATATATACCTTCAAGCAAACAAATTATATCTTAACAAAGTGATTCAACCAAATATTCCAAACAAAATAATTGAAAATTCAAGCAAAGAATAATAATTTTTAAGCAAAAAGTTCCTTTTTCATAAAAAAATGAAATAAAAAAAAAATTGAATTCTCCGTTAAAAAAGATTTCAGTTGACTTTTCACGATCAAAATATGAAATTTTAAATAAGAAATAAGTTTCTAAAAAAAATAATTTTCAATCCAAAAGGGTGAATTTTTAAATAAATTGTTGCATTGTCTACAAAATAGATGCATTTTTTTAAAACTGAATTTCTCTTAAAATAGAAGAATCTTTATTAGAATTTTTTTTAATTATTAAATTTTCATCCAAAAAAGATTACAGTAGACTTTTGAAGATCAAAACATGAATTCTTTAACTAAGAATAAGTTTCTACAAAAAAAATTTATTTTGAATCCAAAAAGACAAATGTTTCTGATAAAAAAGGATGAATTTTTATTACAATAGTTGACAAAGAATATTTAATAAAAGACGTCAATTTTTGTTTGAAGTTGATATTTCATCCAGAAAAGGTTTCAGCTCATTTTTCAACAACGAAATATAACTTTTAAACAAAAAGTAAATTTTCAAGGAAATAGTTAAATTTTCAAACAAACAGTAGAATTTTTAACAAAAAAGTATGACTTTTCAGAAAATTTGTTGAATTGTCTACCAAACAGTTGCATTTTTATCCAAGAAAGATGTAATTTCTGCTCAAGAAGTTGAATTTTCAAAACAAAAACCCAGTTGCAGTTTCACTCAAGAAGTATAACATTTCTTCTAAACCAGATAAATTTAAAAAAAAAACTTAAATCAGAATATTTTTCTAACAAAAATCTTTAAAAAAAAAATTTTCAACCAAATATTTTAATTTTTGAACAAAAAAATTATTTTGTAACAAAATAATTAAATTTTTTAACGAAGTAAGACAAGTTTTCAACTAAAATGATGAATCTTTACTAAAGAGCTAAAGTTTAAACAAAGTAGTTATATTTTTAACCGAACAGTTAAATTTTCATTCAGAAAAGATTTCAGTTCATCTTTTAACACAACACAAAAAGTACATTTTCAAGAAAATAGTTAAATTTTCAACCATAGAGTTACATTTTTATCCAAGAAAGATGTAATTTTTAGACAATTAATTAATAAATTAATTTCACACAAACTTTCTAAAAAGAGTTGAATTTTGAAGCAAATATTTTAATTTTCTAACAGCAACAAAATATGTTAAAACACATTAATTAAATTTTTAAATAAAATGATTATTCTTTAAACAAAAAAACTGACTTTTCAACAAAGTATTTATATTTTTAACTAAGTAGTTAAATTTTCATTAAGAAAAGACGATTTTTTTACCAAAAGAGATTATTTTCAAACCAAAGAAACACTTTTCAAGAAAGCAGTTGAATTTTAAAACCGAAAATATGAATTTTCAACAAAAAAGGTAATTTTCAAACAAATATTGGAATTCTCCATAAAAATTAAAATTGAAACAACGTGATTAAATTTTCAGCGATAGACAAAAGTTTTCAACTAAAATCATTATTCCTTAATCAAAAAACTGAATTTCTAACAAATTAGTTCAATTTTTTAACCTCAACAAAAATCAGAATAATTTTCTACCAAAAAAATTGAAATAAAAACTATTTTTCTTACCAAAGAATCAAAAACCAAAAACCACACTTTTTAACAATAGAGTTGAATTTTTTAAACGATAATATGAATTTTTATTTAAAGAGTTAATTTTCAACTAAAACAGCTAAAATTTCAACCAAAAAGTGAATAGTTCAATTCTCAGTTAAAATTTTAATTGAAAAAAAGACAATGAATTTTCTGTAAGACTGTTGAATTTTAAACACAAAGATTTTGTTTGCAACAAAATGCATTCATTTTTAATGAAATAATTAAATTCTTCACCGTAAGACGAGTTTTTAACAAAATAAATAAATTCTGTACTAAATTCTTGAATTTAATTTTATAATATAATTTTTAAAAAAAGCTTAATGCACAAACAATCGGTTTAATTGTCGAAAAATAGTTACATTTTTAATAAAAAAAAATAATTACGAACCAAATAAGAATCGAATTTTCTACTAAAATTATGAATCTTCAACCAAAAAAAATTAACTTTTAAGAAATTATTTCAACTTTTAACCGAGGGGTTCATATATTTGAAAAAAAAGATATTAATTAAAAAAAAGTTGGTTTTAAACGAACAAAGACGATTTTTCTACAGAAATTTAAAAATGTTAACTTGAAGATATAAATTTTCGAAATAAATGTTAGAAAAAAAATTTTTGACCAAATAAAAGATCAATTTTCAACTATTATTATGAATCTTCAATTCTTCAATCGAAAAATGAACTTTTGACCAATGGGTTAATATTTAAAAAAATATTTTCTAATAAAAATTAAAACACGGTTGTAATCAACATAGACAATTCTTCACAAAAAATGTAAAATTTCAGACCGAAAATATCCATTTTCGAAAAAAAATTATTTGAAAAAATTTGTGGACCTATTTTTGAATTTTCTTGAATTATTTTAAACTTTCTTGTATTCCCTTGAATTTTGTTTAATTGGTTCCAATTTCATTTCTTATTCATTTATCCCGAATTCTTAAAATTTCTTTCAAATTCTCTTGAATTCATTTTAATCTGCTCTGAATTCTATTCACTTTTATTTTGCCTAATCCTATAGGAATTTTTTGATTTAAAAAATTTCAAAGGGAATTTATTGCATTTTATTTATTTTTTTTATTCGGCTTGAATTTTTATAAATTTTATCATATTTTGTCCTTAAATTGTAAAAATAAAAAGGTCTCCAATTGTATAGATTTAAAATTCAAATTTCTAGAATTTTGTGGAGTTACAATTAAAAACTCTTGAATTTAACAGATATATAACTAATTTTATTCTTAAAATTTTGTATCTTTTAAATTAAAGAAATTTTGAATATAAAACTTCATAATTACAGAAATACTTGAAATTTTTAAACAATGAAATTAATTTTCAAACAAAAAGATAAATTTTCGACAAAAAATTACAATTTCTCAAGAAAATAAATGAATTTTAAGGAAATAGTTGAATTTTCAATCAAAGCAGACAAATTTTCAAACAAATAGTGTAATTTCAAATTTGAAAAAAAATGTTCAACAGAGAATGGAATAATTGCATTTTTAGTAAAAAAATTAATTTTCATTTTACCTGATGTATTTTCAACTAAATTGGTAAATCCTAAACTGGGAAAAAGTTTACTAAAAAAATATATTGATAACTAAAACATAAATATTTTAGTTTTAAGTTAAGAAAATGAATCTTCAACCAAAAAAATGGATTTTTAACTACAATTGTGGAACTTTTAACTCAAATAAAATATTTTCAGTTCAGAAACAAAATTATTTTTAACAAAAAAAAGAAACAAATTTTTAGTAAAATAGCTCATTTTTTAACCAAAGAAATGAATTTTTAATTAAAATGATAAATTTATTTTTTAATAATTAAATTTATCTGTAACCTGAAAAATGTGTTTTTAACAAAAATAATGAATCTTTAACTGGACTACTTTAATTTTCAGACAATAAGAAAAATTCTTAAGTAGATTAGCTTTCGAATAAAAAAAAATTGCTGCTAAAAAGTCAATTTTCTACGAAAAAAAAGGCGATTTTTAAACAAAATCCGTCAATTTTGCAATTATATAATTGAATTTTCAATTTAGAACCGCAAATTTACATCCAAATTATTAAATTTTGGTAGTTAAAGTCTTTAATAAAAGATATGAATTTGCAACCAAATAGCTAAATTTTCATCCAAAAAAGATACAATTTTAACCAAAAATAGAATAGTTGAATTTTACGTTGAAAATATAATTCTTAGCAAAAAAATCGGATTTTCAGGAAAAATTAAAATTTTTGGTAAAAAAAATCGCTTTTGCGACAAAGAAAAAAAAGTTTTTAATGAAGTAACTTATGTTCCCATCAAAGAAGTTTATTTCTAATTAAAACGATGTATCTTCAATAAGAAAATTAATTTTTAGCAAAAGATTTTATTTTTCAACCAAGTAAATTTATTTATAACCTAAACGATGAAGTGGTTAAGTAATTTGAACCAAAAACAAGAATTTAATAAAAGGTCAATTTTCGACCCAAAATGGGTGGAAAATGGTAAATTTTCAGTTAAAAAAACTAACTTTCGTCCAAGCTGATGAATTTTCAACTAAAATGATAAATCTTCAACCAAAATAGCTGAATTTTATACCTACCAAAAATATGAATTTTCAACCAATAAGAATGATTTTTGTACAAAAAAAGACAACTTTCCCACAATTTTAATGAGTTTTTAAATAAATAATTTAATTTTTAAATAAAAAATATGAACTTGCAACCATATAGTTAAATTTTTATCCAAAAAGATACGATTTTAACCAAAAATATAATAATTGAATTTTAAGTTGAAAATCTAATTCTTAATCAAAAAATCTTATTTTCAGAAAAATATTTAAATAAATTAAATTTTTAATAAAATGTTGAATCTTTAATACAAAAAATAATTTTCAACAAAACAGTTTCTTTTTCTACCAAGTAAATTTATTTTTAACATAAAAGATAAATCTTTAACTAGAATAATTACATTGTCATGCAAAAAGAAGAATTTTAAAGCATTTTTTTAAAGAAATAATCATTTTCTACAAAATTGGATTCTTTAAACAAAAAACGTTAGGTTTAAGCGAAATAAATAAATTTTTGATTTAGAAAGACAAATTTAAATCCAAATTGTTAAATTTTTAAATGGAAAAGGTCAATTTTCAACCCAAAATGGCATGGTTAAATTTTCAGTTAAAAAATTAACTTTCTACTAAACTAATGAATTTTTAACTAAAATGAATCTTCAACTAGAATTATTGAATTTTATACCTACTAAAAAGATGAATTTTCAATCAATAAGAATTATTTTCTTAAAAAAAAAAGAGACAAATTTTCACAAATTAAGGGAATTTAAGAAAATAGTTTAATTCTTAGACAAAAAATATAAATTTTTCAAGCAAACAATTAAATTTTTTATAAAAAAATATAAGATTTTAACTAAAAATAGAATAGTTTAATGTTGCGTTAAAAATCTAATTCTGAATAAAAAAAATTGGATTCACAGAAAAATCGTTACATTTTCGGGAAAAATCACTTTTGATCCAAAGATTTTTTTTTTAATCTAATAACTCATTTTTTAAACCAAAGAAGTTAATTTTTAATAAAAATGATAAATCTTCAAAAAAATTAATATTAAAGAAAAAATCATTTTCTACCAAAAATGTCGATTTTCTACGAAAAAGTGGATTTTTTAAACAAAAAAACGTGAGTTTTATACGAAATACATAAATTTTAAATTTAGAAAGACAAATTTAAATCCAAATTTTTAAATTTTTTAATATAAAAGGTCAATTTTTAACCCAAAATGGAACGGTTAAATTTTCAGTTAAAAAATTAACTTTCTACCAAACTAATGAATTTTTAACTAAAAAGAAGCTTTAACTAGAATAGTTGAAGTTTAAACCTACTAAAAAGATGAGTTTTCAACCAATAAGCATTATTGTCTTAAGGAGAAAATTTCACAAATTAAAGGAAATTAAAAAAATAGTTAAATTTTTAGACAAAAAAGATAAATCTTCAATAAAAAAATTAAAACAAAAATTAAACAATTCAACCAAAGAAACTAAATAATTAAAAATCTAATTCTGAACAAAAAAATCGGATTTTCAGAAAAATAGTTACATTTTTGGGAAAAAATCGACTTTCACCCAAAGAAAAAAAGGTGTTCAATCAAATAACTTAACGAAAAAAGTGGATTTTTTTTTTAAACAACAAACTTGAGTTTTAAATGAAATAAATGAATTTTTAATTTAGAAAGACAAATTTAAATCAAAATTTTGAAATTTTGAAATGAAAAAGGTCAATTTTCAAACCAAAATGGAACGGTTAAATTTTTAGTTACAAAATTAACTTTCTACCAAACGTATTAATGTTTAACTAAATAGAATCTTCAACAAGAATAGTTGAATTTTAAACCTACTAAAAAGATGAATTTTCACCCAATAAGAATTTTTTTCTTCCAAAAAAGAGACAAGTTTCCACAAGTTAAAGGAATTTAAAAAAATAGTTTAATTTTTAGACAAAAAATATGAATTTTCAACCAAAAAAATTATATTTCAACCAAAAAAGAAAATATTTTAACCAAAAATAAAATATTTTAATTTTCAGTTAAAAATCTAATTTTGAGCAAAAAAAATCGGATTTTTAGAAAAAAAGTTACATTTTCGGGTAAAAATCGCGTTTGATAAAAAAAAAATTTAATCAAATAACTCATTCATTAAACCAAAGAAGTTAATTTTTAATTAAAATGAGAAATATTCAATAAAAAATGAATTTTTCACAAAAGATTTTACTTGTCAACCAAGTAAATGATTAATCTTCAATAGAAAATTAATGTCAGAGAAAAAAACATTTTTTACCAAAAATGCCGCTTTTCTAAGAAAAAAATGGATTTTTTAAAACAACAAACGTCACTTTAAAACAAAAAAAATGAGTTTTTATTTTAGAAAGACAAGTTTAAATCCAAATTGTTAAATTCTTAAATGGTAAAGGTCAATTTGCAACCCAAAATGGAACGGTTAAATTCTCAGTTAAAAAATTAACTTTTTACCAAACTAATGAATTTTTAACTAAAATTAATCTTAAAATAGAATATTTAAAATTTATACCTACTAAAATGATGAGTTTTTAACCAATAAGAATTATTTTCATAAAAAAAGACAAATTTCCACAAATGAAAGGAATTTAAAAAAATAGTTTAATTTTTAGACAAAAAATATGAATTTTTAACCAAAAATTGAATATTTCAATTTTGCGTTAAAAATCTAATTCTGAACAAAAAAATCGGATTTTCAGAAAAAAAGTTACATTTTCGGGAAAAAATCGCGTTTGATCCAAAGAAAAAATAATTTTTTAATCAAATTACTCATTTTTTGAACCAAAGCAGTTAATTTTTAATTAAAATGATAAATCTTCAATAAATTTAATCAATAAATTTAATTTTTAGACAAAAAATATGAATTTTCAACCAAATAATTGGATTTTCATCCAAATAAGATAAGATTTTAACCAAAATTTGAATAGCTTAATTGTGAGTTAAAAATCTAATTCTGGACACAAAAATCCGATTTTTAGAAAAATAGTTACATTTTCGGGAAAAAATCGACTTTCACCAAAAAAAAAGTGTTCAATAAAATAACGTATTTTTTAATCAAAGAAGTTCATTTTTAATTAAAATGATGAATATTCAATAAAAAAATAATTTTTTATCAAAACAGTTTATTTTTCTAACAAGTAAATTTATTTTTAATATAAAAAATGAATCTTTCACTAGAACTATTACATTGTCATACGAAAAAAAGAGTTTTTAATCAAGGGCATTACCATTAAAAGAAAAAAATTTTTTAATAAAAAACGTGTGTTTGAAACGAAAAAAATTAATTTTTAATTTGAAAAGACAAATTTAAATCCAAATTGTTAAATTTTGAAATGGAAAAGGTGAGTTTTCAGTTAAGAAATTAACTTTCTACCAAACTAATGAATTTTTAACTAAAAGGAATTTTCAACTTGAATAGTTGAATTTTATATCTACTAAAAATATGAATTCAACTAATAAGAACTATTTTCTTCAAAAAAAGGGAGAAAAATTTCCACATATTAAAGGAATTTAAAAAAATAGTTTAATCTTCAGACAAAAAAGATAAATCTTCAATAAAAAAATTAAAACGAAAATTAAACAATTCAACCAAACAAACTAAATAATTAAAAATCTAATTCTGAAAAAAAATCGGATTTTTAGAAAAATATAGTTACATTCTCGGGAAAAACTCGCGTTTGTTCCAAAGAAAAAAACATTTTTAAATCAAATAACTCATTTTTTAAACCAGTGAACAAAGCAAAAGGATTTAAAAAAATGCGATTAACTTTCAAAGAAAAAATAAATTTCTGCCATACATCCTTTTTTCAAACAAAATGCGTGAATTTCCAACAAAATTATTAAATTTTGAACTAGAAAACGTCAATTTTCAACACAGAATGGAAGGGTTTAATTTTCAGTTAAAAAAATTAACGCTGAAAATCTAATTCTTAACCACAAAACAATATGATATTCAGAAAAATAGTTAAATTTTCTACTAGAATTTTAAAATTTTCATTGAATAATTCATTTTCAACAAAGTAGTTCTATTTTTAAAAAGAGATGAATTTCCAATTAAAATTTCAAATCTTCCAACCACAAAATTAATTTTTAACAAGTAGTTGAATTTTTAATAAAAAAGGTAAATTGCTAACAAAAAAATGTAACCAAAATTTATGCTATAATTCACAAATATTTCCTTTATTTTTCTAAAATTTAAACTCAAAAACCCATCATATTTTTTTTTTATATTAAAATTTTTTTATTGAGTACTGCTTACCTTCATCCCCGATTTCTTGATTTCTTGAATATGAAGAATTGATAAATTTCTCCGCTGAAATTTGTAGACCTGCCAAAAATTATCTTTTACTTCAGTTTACTTTAAAATTTTACTAAAAAAAATATTCTAAAATTCGTTAGTACAAATTTTTGCAATAAATAAGAAATTCTTAACATTAGGTAGAGGTTTACGTACTGAAAAAAAAATCAAATTAAAATAAAGAAACAAAAAGTCAAATATATAAAATAGGGATTTGTAATAAAAAACAACATACTTTCCGTTTCTATAATAATAATTTGTTTTATTAGTTTTCTAAAAATTATATGGCGGCGATACGGTGTCGAAGGTTTGGTCAACGAGTATGAGTACGATCGAGTACAAGATGTTAAAAAAAGTACATATATACAAGATTAATCATCCTCGAGATAATTAAAAATTCAAATAATATAAATTATCAAAATGTCTTTTAAAAGACACAGCTAAAAAATAATTTTAACTTTGAACAAAAAACTTAGTTAAACCGAATTAACTTTCTCTTTGGAGATTCCTCCGATAAAAATGAGTAGGTCTAATTGAATACGAATTTTAATATCTTTAGTCAATCGATTCTTAAATATCTACTTTTCACAATATTAGATCCCTCTTTTTATCAATATCTTTATTCAATATATCCTACTCTTTTTGTATCATGTATTTATGAAATTGATATAAAACGCAAAAAAAAAGTGCAAAGTATTCTGCAGACATAATTAAATTATTTTTTTAACAAATCAATATTTTTCCAGGAAGCAAGTTTCATTAAAATACTTTTCAAAAGCGTTTCTTTCCACAAAATATTTTTCCACTTTCTTTTTTTTGCTTTATTTTTTAATGTACCTATCTAAAAGCTCGTAGAATTTTGTCTGCGGATATGAATTCCAGGCGGGGAATGGATTCTAGAAGATATCACAAGGTGTGAATTTAATTAAAAAAATGATTGAGGCATTCTACCTTAAGTTTTTAGCCAGCGTTGACGCGACGACTCGCTCGTTAGTGTATTTTTTAATCATTACAAGTTCAGTCTATTAGATTAAATACAACGTCAAAATGGCAGTGCTAAACTGGCTCCCATCCTAATCTAACGTACTGGCAAGAATTTCTGTGCAATTAAAAAAAAAAAATCTTTACAAAATCCTCAGAATATTTTCTGCTTCTTAAGTGCAAACTACAACTTGTCTCAAGAGAGCACCGATTAGATAGAGTTTAAAAATTGATTTCCAAGCATCATATAAATCTTTTACACTTTTGCAGAAAATTGAAACAATATAAAAAGCACAGAAAAACTTTACAATTTTTTTTAACGTTTTAAAGCGATTGGATGATGGCCAAATGCACTAACTTATGACAGATAATTGTCTTTTACTCCTAGTCCCGTCGAATTATTTGCAATATCATTCGCCAAAAGCACGCATACATCATTGAATTGCAACAAATCATAATTCGCTAAAAATCAAAAATGGTTATTATAAGATCGAATAATGCAGTCGATTGGGACTTACTTATTCAGTTGGTTGGGACTTATTTATGCAGTCCCTTTTTCCCCCTCAGTTTTTCGATTTTTAGCAAATTCGAGTATTGAAAAAAAAACACAGGCACAAAATGGAGAGCACAAGATCAATGTGCGTGATCCATGATCGACAATCGTAGTCTTATGTACACGGAATTCGATTTTATACAGAAATAAATAATAATTCTTTAATAAATAGATTCCTAGATTAATGGATCGATTTTAAGATTCGCAGCTACTACCATGCCCTCGACTCTTGGACTTTAGCAAATTAAAAAAAATTATTTCCCACCCATCAAGTTTTGGGAAAAAATGTTTTTTTTTTTGGACATAAGTTTTATCTCTAAACGACAATCTAGAAGACATTCTAGATTCTAGAGAACAATCTCACGACAAAGATTTTAGAATTTCAGTTTTTGAAAATCTATTAAAAAATTTGTTTCCCCTGCTAAGAATATGATGAGAAAACAATATTTAAGAACTTTTATTTTTGAATCTATATTAAAATTTCAGAAAGACGTCTTTTTATTACAAAAATTGGTGCATGCTGATTTATAATGTTTACTTTCTAAAACAAAAAAATGAGGAACTTTGAGGTAGAAGAGTTAGATAAATTCGTACTAGCTTAAGTGAAATTTCACATTAATATCTGTCAATTTTAATTGGAATTCTATGTCTTTGATTTATGATGTGTTTATTATAAACTGAGAAAGTTGGACGTTTGATGCAAATTTTATTTTAAAAACAGTTTCGACTTATCAGTTAATTAGAACTTGCATCAAGAGTAGGAAGACGGAAACGATAAGATATACAGTGCAGTCAGAAAAATTTTTTTTGGAACCAAAAAACTGGTTTCTTGTATATAAATAAAAATTTGGTTAAATCAAACAAATTTTGGTTGATTCAAAACAATATTTGATTGACCCAAAACAATTTTTTTAACTAAATCAACCATGTAGTCCATCTAACAAAATATTTGGTGAAGACAACCAAAATCTTTGGTTGGTTCCACAAAATATGTTAGAATAATAAAAATTTTAGTTGGTTCCACCGAATCGCGAGTAAAGAAATTTGATAGAAATTTTAATTGAATAAAAATTTTTTTAGTAAACTGACATACGTTTTATTGAACCAGGGTCGCAACAGGTCTGGGAATTCTAGAAATCAGAAAAAAGTCAGAAATTTTGAAAAAATGGTTAAAGTCAGGAAATTTTTCTAGAAATTTTCAAAAGCTTTACAAATTTTTGCGGAATTTAAAATAGATTTTAATTAGTATTTTTGAAAGTATTTTTGGAAATTGCAAGGAATTTTCAAGAACTTTTTTTCAAAGATTCCAAAATATAAAATGCTAACTAAAGTTTTAAAATATTTTCCAGTATTTAAAAAAGTTCCAAAAAATTTTAAGTTGGTTTCAATAATTTGACGGAATTTTAAAGAGTTTCAAGAGATTTAAAAAAAACAGTGAAGGATTTGAAATATTTTAGGGCATTTAAAATATTACAAATATTTTGTAAGTGATTTCAATAAGTTGAAGAGTTTTCTAAAAATTGTAAACATTTTAAAGTACTGTTTAAAAATTCTAAGGTATTTCTAAAATATTTAAAAAGTTTAAATTTGATTACGGGATTTTGTATTTTAATGAATTTTAAAGAATTTATTTACGAGAATTGAAGAATTTCGTAGGATTTCAAAGTTTTTGAATTTATTCATGTTATCTCGAAAGATTTGAAAGAATTTTGAAGATTTTAGAAATTTATAAGATTTCAAGAAATTTCCAATTTATTTCAATAAAATGTAGGGACTTCAAATATTTTTGAAAATTTAAGGATATTTTTAGAAACTAGAAAGAATTTTGGAGAGCTTTAAAAAATGCCTAGGAATTTTCAAAATCTTTGAACATTTTTAAGGAATTTCAAAAGATTTTAATTAGGGGGGGGGAGGTTTAAAAAATACCAAGGTATTTTAAAGAGCTTTAAAAAATTTCAAGGTAGTTCAGTATATTCCAATATTTTGAAGGAATTTCATAGGATTTCAAAATACATTAAAGGATTTAAAATATTTAGGGTATTTTAAAAGATTCCAAGAAATTTTGAATAGATTTCAATAATTTTAGGAGATTCTATAGAATTTTTAAAAAACTTTAAATAATTTCAAAAGGTATCAAATGCTTAAAAATTTTTTAAAGTATTCAAAAAAATTCCAACAAATTTTCAGTTGGTTTCAATAATTTGACGGAATTTTAAAGAGTTTCAAGGGATTTAAGAAAACTATTAAAGGATTTGAAATATTTTAGGACATTTAAAATATTCCAAAAATTTTTTAATTGATTTCTATAAGTTAAAGAGTTTTCTAAAATTTTTAAAGATTTTAAAGCATTGTTTAACAATTCCAAGGTATTTCTAACGTATTAAAATTTTTTTTAATTTAATCACGGGATTTTATATTTCTATGGATTTAAAAAAACTTATTAACGGGAATTAAGAGATTTCGTAGGATTTCAAAGCTTTTAAAATTATTCGAGTTATCTTCAAAGATTTTAAAGAATTCTTAAGCTTTTATGAATTTATAAGATTTCGAGAAGTTTCCAATTGATTTCAATAATTTGTAGGGATTTCAAAGATTTTTGAAAATTTTAGAGTATTTTTAGAAACTAAAAAAAATTTTCGAGAGCTTTAAAAAATTTCAAAATATTTGAAATATTTAAGGGCATTATAAAAGATTCCAAAGAATTTTCAAGAGCTTTGTGAAGTTTTACGGAATTTCAAAAGGTTTCAAAGAGTTTGAAATATTTTAGAGTATTTTAAAAGATTTCAAGATATAAAATACTATCAAAAGATTTCAAATATTTTTTAATATTTAAAAAAATCAAAAAAAAAGTTCCGTGGGTTTCAATATTTTAAAGGTATTTCAAAGATTTTCAAAAGATTTTGAATAAATATAATAAAGTTGAAATATTGCAGAATATTTTAAATGATTTAAAGTCATTTTGAATAGATTTAAATAAATTAAGAATTTTTAAGAGTTTTAAAAAACTTCAATGAATTTCAAAAGCCATCAAAAGTTTAAAAATATTTTAAAGTATTTAAAAAAATTCCAAAAAATTTTCAGTTGGTTTCAATAATTTGACGGAATTTAATTTAAATAATTTATTAAAGAGTTTCAACATATTTAAGAAAACCATTAAAGGATTTAAAATATTTAAAACATTTAAAACATTTAAAATATTAATATAAAATATTTTGAAAAAAGTTTAATTGATTTCAATAAGTTAAAGAGTTTTCTAATAATTTTAAAGATTTTAAAGTATTGTTTAAGAACTCCAAGGTATTTCTAACATATTTAAAAAAGTTTTATTTTATCACGGGATTTTATATTTTAATGGATTTTAATAAATTCATTTACGAGAATTGAGAGATTTTGTAAAATTTCAAAGCTTTTAAAATTATTCAAGTTATCCCCAAAGTTTTTTGAGAATTTTTAAAAATTTTATAAAATTATAAGATTTCAAGAAATTTTCAATTTATTTCAATAATTTGTAAGGATTTCAAATTTTTTTAAAAAATTGAGGGTATTTTTAGAAACTACAAAGAGTTTTTAATAGCTTTAAAAAATTCCTAGTAATTTTTTTTTAATAAAATGCTACCGAAATATTTCAAATATTTTTTAATATTCAAAAAAAATTGAAAAAAAAAGTTCGGTAGGTTTCAATATTTAAAAGATATTTCAAAGAATTTCAAAAAATTCTGAATAAAGTTAATAAAGTTGAAATATTGCAGAGAATTTTAAATGATTTAAAGGTGTTGTGAACAGATTTAAATAATTTAAATTTATTCCAAAGACTTGAAAGATTTTACGATATTTTAAAAAATTTTATGGAATTTTTAAGAGATCAGAAGTTTTAAAATATTTTAAAGTTTTTGAAAAAATTCCAAAAAATTTTCAGTTGGTTTGAATAATTTTACGGAATTTTAAAGAGTTTTAACAGATTCAAAAAAAAGGATCTGAAATATTTTAGGCCATTTAAAATATTTCAAATTTTTTTAAACTGATTTCAATAAGTGGAAGAGTTTTCTCAAAATTGTAAAGATTTTAAAGTATTGTTTAAAAATTCCAAGGTATTTCTAACATATTTAAAAAGTGTAAATTTAATCACGGGATTTTATATTTTAATGGATTTTAAAGAATTTTTAAGATTTTATGAATTTATAAGGTTTCAAGAAATTTCAAATTGGTTTCAATAATTTGTAAGGATTTCAAATATTTTTGAAAATTTTAGGGTATTTTTAGAAAATACAAAGAATTTCCGAGTGCTTTAAAAAATTTTAAGGAATTTCGAAATATTTGAAATATTTAAGGGAATTATAAAATATTCCAAGGAATTTTTGAGAACTTTGTAGAGTTTTACGGAATTTCAAAAGGTTTCAAAGAATTTGAAATATTCTAGGATATTTTGAAAGATTCCAAGGAATTTTGAATGGATTTCAATCATTTAAAGAGATTTTAATTAATTTAAAAGATTTTAAAGTATTTTTGAAAATTTTAGAGAATTTTCAAGAGTTTAAAAAAGTTTTCCGGAATTTCAGAAAATTTTAAATATTTTAAGATATTTCAAAAGATTCCAAGATATAAAATGCTACCAAAAGATTTTTAATATTTTTTAATATTTAAACATTTTTTTAAAAAAGTTCCGTAGGTTTTAATATTTTAAAGATATTTCAAAGAATTTCAAAAGATTTTGAATAAAGTTAATAAAGTTGAAATATTGCAGGATATTTTAAATGATTTAAAGGTATTTTGAACAGATTTAAATAATTTAACTTTATTTCAAAGACTTGAAAGATTTACAAAAGCTTTTGAAAGTTTAAACTATTTTCAAGTATTTAAAAAAATTCCAAAAAATTTTCAGTTGGTTTCAATAATTTGACGGAATTTTAAAGAGTTTCAAGAGATTTAAAAAAAAACAGTGAAGAATTTGAAATATTTTAGGGCATCTAAAATATTTCAAAATTTTTTTAATTGATTTCAAGAAGTTGAAGAGTTTTCTAAAAATTGTAAAGATTTTAAAGTATTGTTTAAAAATTCCAAGGTATTTCTAATATATTTAAACAACGTAAATTTAATCACGGGATTTTATATTTTTATGGATTTAAAAAAATTTATTTACGAGAATTAAGAGATTTCGTAAGATTTCAAAGCCTTTAAAATTATTCAAGTTATCTCCAAAGATTTTAAAGAAATTTTTACATTTTATGAATTCATAAGATTGCAAGAAATTTCCAATTGATTTTAATAATATATAGGTATTTCAAAGATTTTTGAAAATTTTAGGGTATTTTTAGGAACTACAAATAATTTTCGAGAGCTTTGAAAAATTTCAAGGAATTTCAAAATATTTGAAATATTTCAGGGTTTTTTAAAAGATTCCAAGGAATTTTGAATGGATTTCAATCATTCAAAGAGATTTTAATTAATTTAAAAGAATTTAATCAATGTTTGAAAATTTTAGGGAATTTTCAAGAGTTTAAAAAAGTTTTCCGAAATTTCAGAAAATTTTAAATATTTTAAGATATTTCAAAAGATTCCAAGATATAAAATAATACCAAAATATTTCAAATATTTTTTAATATTTAGAAACATTAAAAAAAAGTTCCGTAAGTTTCAATGTTTCAAAGAATTTCAAAAGATTTGGAATAAACTTAATGAATTTGAAATATTGCAGGCTATTTTAAATGATTTCGAAGTATTTTGAATAGATTTAAATTAAATAAATTTATTACAAAGACTTGAAAGATTTTACGATCATTTTTAAAATTCTATAGAATTTTTAAGAGATTTAAAAAACTTCCAAAAATTTCGAAAGGTATCAAATGTTTAAAAAAATTTTAAAGTATTTAAAAAAATTCCAAAATTTTTCATTTGGTTTGAATAATTTTACGGAAGTTTAAAGAGTTTCAAGAGATTTAAAAAAAAACATTAAAGAATTTTAAATATTTAAGGGCATCTAAAATATTCAAAAAAAATTTTATTTGCTTTCAATGAGTTGAAGAGTTTTCTAAAAATGGTAAAGATTTTAAAGTATTGTTTAAAAATTGCAAGGTATTTCTAACATATTTAAAATTTTTTAATTTAATTACGGGGTTTTATATTTTAATGGATTTTAATTTATTTATTTACGAGAATTGAGGGATTTCGTAGGATTTCAAAGCTTTTGAAATTATTCAAGTTATCTCTCCAAAGATTTAAAAGAATTTTTAGGGATTTCTAAGATTTTTGAAAATTTCAGGGTATTTTTAGAAACTACAAACAATTTTCGAAAGCTTTAGAAAATTTCAAGAAATTTCAAAATATTTGAAATATTTCAAGGAATAATAAAAGATTCCAAGGAGATTTCGAGAGCTTTGTAAAGTTTTACGGAATTTCAAAAGGTTTCAAAGAATTTTGAATAGATTTATATAATTTTAAGGAAGTTTAAAGAATTTTTAAATTCTAGAGTATTTCTCAAAATTTCAAGGAGCTTTCATGAGTTTCAAAAAGTTTCGATGGATTTCAAAATAATTCAAATGATTTGAAACATTTAAGAATATTTTAAAAAGTTCCGAGAAATTATAAATAGACTTCTATGATTTTTAACGAATTCAACGGATTTTAAAGATTTCTAAATATTTTTCAAAATTCCAAAGAAATTTCATTAGAAGGAATTCTAAATATATTTCTATTATCTGATTTAATTCCAATACATTTTTAATTTATTTTAACAATTTGAAGACATTTCAAAGTTTTTTAAAAAAAATTTAAGGTATTTTGAAAAATTGATGGAAAGTTTCTAGAACCCTAAAAAATGTCAAGGGGTTTCAAAAAATTTGACAGGAATTAAAATATATCTTAGGATATATTTCAAGAACTTCAAAACAATGTCAAGGAATTTGAAAATATTTTGAAGAGTTTCAAATATTTTAGGGTATTTTAAAAGATTACAAGGAATTTTCCATTTATTTAAATAAGTTTATGCTATTTCGAAGGAAATTTAAATATTTCAAGGGATTTTTTATTGATTTATAAGATTTAAAGAGATTTCCAAATAATGTGTGCAATGCATTTTTCTAAACTCATTTTAAACTTATTAAATTCAATTGATTTTTAAATAATGTTTTTTTTAATTTACTTTTTTTTTTGTAATTTGCAATAAATTTTTATGAACTCTTGGAAATTCTTCACATTTCCCTCAAATTCTTCGAAATTATATTGAACTTAAGTTTAAAATAATGTTATTTCATTCATAAAAGATTTGTTATTAAAAATTTCTGAAGGTTTATTGAAATTTTTGTTTTTTAAATATCGTCAGGGAAAATAAGAAAGTAGTCAGGCAAAAATCAGGTAATTTTGAAAATAAAATTTTGCTACTACCCTATAAACAAAATTATTCTGTTTTTTTTTTCTCAGGCCATATTTTCAACGATATTTTAATCTTTTATGGCACAATTTCATTATGCAAAAATGTCATCGAACTAGTTTTTTTTTCTCCTGATTGAATAATTTCCTAATCATAAATATTAACTATTTTTATGGTCAGCAAATTTCTTAAAATAAAAAAAAATGTAGACAAGTTCAAAAATGTTATCATTTTCTTACCATACCTTTCTCTTTATTGTGTTAAGAAAATTTTCTATTTTTTAGATTGGAGGAACAATTTAAAAAAATTTTGCTGTTACCTATTTTCCTCATTTTTAAATGAGCAATGGAGCCAAGAGTGTTCTATAATTTTATTTAAAATCTCTATGTTTGAGTTTAATTTAAAAAATTGAATTTTACACCGTCTATAAAACTACTTTTCATTTTTCAGAACAAGACTATATTTAATATTTGGATCTCTTTAAGGCTGTTGTCTCAAAAATTCTCTTCTGTGTGAAAGTAACTTTTTTGTGAAAACAAGACTCATACGTTTTTTTCAGATAATGAAATTCTTTGAATTTAAGCAAAAAAAGAACTTTCACACACAAAATATTTTTGAATTATCGGGCCCAACAATTTAAAAATTCAATTTTCTCTTTCCTGCTATTTTTCTGTGATGACGTAATTTTACCGAAATATAAAATTCAAGAAATGATAAAAAATCTCAGGGATCCGCTCACCTACTTTAAATTTTACACAATTTTGAGAACCGGAAACATTTAAAAATGACATAAATTTTTTTTTACATGGGAATTTTGAAAGTTTTTAGATGAAGAATTAATCCAATCACTTAAAAGTTCCAAATTTTGTATTACATGAGATAATTCAATTAAAAATAAGTTCGGTTTAAATTTTTTGGAATATTAGGTTCAATTGACAACTTTTTCAATTATTAAAAATTTTTGTTCACAATAAATAATTCTGTTATCTTTTACTTAAAGAATTTTGCATTCTGGTACATTTTTAAGCGTACATTTTCAATTAAAACAATTTTAAAATGCAGTTTTAAAGACTTAAACAATTAAAAATAAAATGCGTTTGAAATTGAAAATTAAAAAAAAAATTTGGGCGGCCAATGACAAATATAAATTGATAATGATTTTCAAAATTGAACTTTAGTTTGAATTAAAAAGGGTTCCGTTTTCCCAGAAAATTTAATTAAAATTATTAATATTTAGCAATATTTGACTTGTTTTTTTTATGACCAATTTTCTGAAATAGAAAGCCATAAATATTTAAAATTTTATAGTGATAATGTAAACTGTCTACGTTACAATTTTAATTCTTTAATTTTTAAAAAGTTTTTAATTTATATCTGAAAGTATTGAATTTGCATGCATAAGTAATATTTTAAAAATTACTATTTTCAGCGAATAAAAACAATAATCCACGTTTGATTTGAAAAATGTTTAGTTTAAAAAAAATTTTGTCTCATTTTTTAATGTTTGTAACCTAAAATCGCTTAAAATGATACAATTTCGAAAATTATCATTTCTTTATTCAGTATTTAATTTATAACATTGAAAACGTTAACGTGAATTAATATTTTTTTAACTAAAAATCTGTGAAATTTATAAAAGTTTAAAATACGTAATTTTCCATGTTAAGGAAATTTAATTTAAAATTTTTAATTTAAAAGTGTTAAAAGCTTCCGTTTTATACGCGCAAATTTAAAAGTTAAAAATTAAAAAATGTTCCACTTGGAGTGTTTTAAATTTCAGTTCAGTTTTTATGAAATAAAAAAATTTTTATGAAAAATTTTTTCGAACCGGGAATTTTTTCCTCGATTAAAAAAGCCACCTTGAAAGTAGCAAACATGACTTTTTCCGGGAATTTAACATTTCGGCAATTTACCAAAAGATGCGAATATCTTGATTTTTAATCTGGGATGTCTAACTACTTTTTTTTTGATACAAGAAAATAAATCTTCGCCACAGCCGTTTTTTAAAAAGACCCATTTTAATTTTTTTTTTAATTTTCAGAAAACGATTTTTTATTGGATTAATTGCTTTGATAATACTTCGTTAATAATTCGTAATCTGACATTCTTTTCTTGATACAATTTTTTATTGTAAGGAATAAAAATGATTTTTAATTGTTTCGTACCAGATAAAAAATTATAATAGATACATTTTTTTATTAGGATTGCCTGAAATTATTTTTGAATTTAAAAAATGTTGTCAGCTAACATTTGAGGTTGGTCGTGCGGTCTTAAAGACCGCACCAGGTCTCACGGACCGCACCATAGTATTGATATATGAATCCCTCCCCCCTCTATCCTACTTTCAGTCTGCTCTTATTAGTAGATTAAGTAGCTTCAAAATTTTATATTTCTGCTTTAATTTGTTTAACGGTATTTGAAGCACAAGCCGTCCCATTAAAACAAACTGTATTTTCACGCGGTTACCAAAAAGTATGACGCGGTCGGCCCATACAAATTTTTACTACCCGATTATCCCTCATTTTAGCAAAAAGTGACAAATTGGTATGGTCGTGTGGCCGTGCGGTCTCCCAGACCGCACCATGTTTCTGATTTGTAGGTCCTTTCAGCCACTGGCATCAAAAGAATATTAATAATACAATTTGTTAATGATGTCGGTAATGATGAATCTAAATAAATAAAAATGCAAAAGATATCGCCGCAAAAATGTTTCTCGAATTAAATAATCTTAAATTTCAACAAAAATGTAAACTTCCAAATGTTTTAGTCTCTAAAGTTTTTTTCTTTCGAATGTATTTTTGCAAATAAATCTAGAAAAATAACGTGCAGGTTATGTTAGAGAAATCTGGCCGGAATTAGTTTGACCAGTTTGACCAAATTTAGGTTATGTTAGTGGTAATTTAAGGTTATGTTATGAAATTCAAGCTGGATTGTGTTATTTCTTGATAAGAGCAATTAGATCTTTTTTTTAATTTTAAAATTCCTATAATTTAAGGTTGTTTTAGAGAAATTTCACTGGTCATTAAGCTTTTTGAGCTGAAACAGTTAATTATTTATGAAATTTATAAATTAAAAAAATATTAGGTCATAGAATATTTGAAAATTTTTTATATTAGATCAGGATGGATACAAAAAAAATTAACATCAAATTATTTACAATCTACAATTGTCTAAATTTATCATTCCGACGAGAAATCCCTAACAGAACCTAAGATTGTTCAAAAAGTTAAGTTTTCGGAATGACCTGTTTTTTATTACAAATATCCAAGTTTGGCCAAAATTTCATAACCTAACCTCCAATTCTTCTAATCTATCAATTTTCTAAAAGACTTAAATGTCTCTGTTGAAAAATATCGAATTAGTGCGAGAATTTTCGACCATAACCTTAAATTAAAGAATTTTCTAAATATTCTATAAGATCTGCTTCTCTTATAAAATATCCAATTCCATCGAGAATTCCCCAACATGAACTAAACTTGCGTAACCTCAAAATTTTTTATTTTTTTTATTTAGTTTCATCATTGCCGACTTTCCTGACTCCATACTATGCGGAATTCCATCTCATGAACTCCTATTTTTGAATTTTTGGGGAAAATAAATTTTCGGAGAAATAAAATTTGGATTACCTGAGACCTTACCCAAGAAATAAAATCAGTTGTTTTTTCACTGCAAAATTGTTTTACAAACATCCCACATTTTTCTTGGTAAAACTGCGTCATCCCATTTATTCTAATACTTCAAGGACTTCCAAACACTTTCATATTCTATTTTTCAATAAACCCTCTCCAAAGTCGCTCTTGGGCACATTATTGTCTCAAATCTTCGCATGCGAAATCCTATTCTCAAAGACCCTTACTCTTAAACCCTACATTTAGAACGAGGTTCTTGCGCATTCGAATTTAATTATGTACACAGCTGTAAACGGAGGGATATAAACAATACGTAGTCCTCACATGGCCAGTCTCACAGAATCGCTTACCTCACCAGTGATCAGCCCCAAGGCTCTTGGTGTGCTAGAATACCCCTCAACTTCACTGACCTCGACGGAAGCACCACTATTAGTCACCCCAACATATTCTGAAGAGGAACCCTGAAGCTCCTCATCAGAATAGGAAAGATCCAACGTGGAATCTTCCGAGGAGTCAAGAGAAGATGAAAGGTCAGCTAGACTTGTGGAGACGTCCCTGGAGATGCTTGATGAGGTAGAGATGTCCTTTGATGAACCAGGGATGACCTTTGATGAACCGGAGACCTTTGATGAGGACAAGGTTGGATCAGCAGAGGCTGGACTGGTAGACCCTGTGGTTGAGGCACCAGGAGACCAGGATGATGGCGACGTCGATGGAGGCTCCTTTGGCACCGCTGGCGATGTCCTGCCCGGAAGTCTCTTCTTGGCCTGCAGAGAGGTCCTCTTAAACCCGGGAGCCTTATTCTTCCCGTTCATGCTATCAGGCTTTTTAAGCTCCTCGTCTTCGTGCGCACCGAGGCTACTCGGTTTTTTCGTACTTGGCTGTGTCTTACCCTTCTTGGATCCCTTCTGCTGCGTGGCTGACTGGTTCCTGCCGGCGGAACCGACCTTCTCCATCCGAGACTTCCGCTTCTTGGAGGCTGCTTCCAGCGCCTGGCGTCGACAGACCTCGTCACTCGCTGCTCCTTCACAGGACCTCTTGGAGTCGGGAAGTCCCTCGCTGCTACCAGGCTCGAGATGATGCTCGCACTGGGGTCCAGCAACCTCATCTTCTCGGCACTTCCGCTTCCGCTTCTTTCTCTTTTTGCGCTTTCGACACCTGAACTTGTCCCGGTTGTCCTTTTCGGGATGGAGAACCCGGGGGCAAATGGCTTGTTGCTGGTTCCGGTGGTGGTGGGCATTGTGTCGATGACGGACACCATGGTGGGCACCCATCATCCGCCTTTGGAGAGCCTCTACTCGGTCTGGTGGAGCCACTTGGGTCAAGACTCTGGCGTAGGCTGAAAGTCTGCCTAAGTTGTGACCCTTGGCTTGGACTCTTCTGGGTTCTCCATGACGATTCAGGCCGAGGTAGAGAGTTTTTCGGTTGGTGGACCATCGCACGGAACTGTAGGTGTTGTAGTTGTGCTGTTCCAGGGTCTCGTTGAAGAGACAATCCTCTGTGTACTCGTGCTGCAACAGAAATAGGAAGTCTTTGTTATTTCTATTCTAATTTCAGGGCTCAGATCGTTAAGAGATCACAAATAATCTAAAAATTTCATCAAAAAATTAGGGGCTTCAAAGTGTTTGGCGGGACTTCCAAAGATTGTAAAAGCAGTTTTGAAGGATTTCTAGAATAGTTCAAAATAAGATAAAATAGAACCTAATTCAAAAGAAATTTTAAGGTTTTCCAAGGATTTTTACGGGATTTAAAGGATTTTATTGAATATTCAGGGATGTTCAGCGATTTCAAAGAATTGTAACAAGATTTAGGATATTTTTTAGGACCTCATATTATTTCAAAGAATTCATGGCATTTATAATTTTGTTAAAGATTTTAAACTATTTTAATACTTTAAAAAGAATCTCTAGATTTTATCAAGCGTTGAAAGAGCTTCAAAGTGTTTGGTGGGACTTCCAAAGATTGTAAAATCAGTTTTGAAGGATTTCTAGAACAGTTCAAAATAAGATAAAATAGAACCTAATTCAAAAGGAATTTTAGGGGTTTCCAAGAATTTTGACAGGATTTAAATGATTTTATTGAATATTCAGGGACGTTCAGTGATTTCAAATAATTTGAACAAGACTTAGGATATTTCTTAGGACCTGATATTATTTTAAAGCATTCATGGCATTTATAATTTTGTTCAAGATTTTAAACTATTTTAATACCTCAAAAAGAATCTCTAGATTTTATCAAGCATTGAAAAAGCTTCAAAGTGTTTGGTGGGACTTCCAAAGATTGTAAAATCAGTTTTGTAGGATTTCTAGAACAGTTCAAAATAAGATAAAACAGAACATAATTTAAAGGAATTTTAGGTTTTTTCCAAGGATTTTGACAGTATTTAAAGGCTTTTATTAAATTATCAGGGACATTCAGGGATTTGAAAGAATTTTAAGAAAATTTTAGATATTTTTTAGGACATGAAATTGTTTCAAAGAATTCATGACATTTATAATTATTTTAAATATTTTAAAATATTTTAAGAGATTACAAATAATTTCAAGATTTTATCGAAAATTCAAGGGGCTTCACAGTGTTTTGTGGGACTTCCAAAGATTTTAAGATCAGTTTTAAAGGATGTCTAGCAGACTTTAAAATTAGTAAAAAAAAAGAACCTTACTAAAAGAAATATTAGGTTTTTTTCAAGTATTTGGACAGGATTAAAGGATTTTATTAATTATTCAGGGACGTTTAGTGATTTCAAAGAAATCTAACTGAATGTAGGACATTCTTTAGGACCTCAGATTACTTTAGAGCATTCATGGCATTTCTAATTATGTCACACATTTTAAACTATTTTACGAGATTACAAAAAATCTCAAAATTTTATCAAAAAATTAAGGGGCTTCAAAGTGTTTGGTGGGACTTCCAAAGATTTTTAAGATCAGTTTTGAAGTATTTATAACACAGTACAAAATAAAATAAAATAGAACCTAATTTACAGGAATTTCAGGGTTTTCCATGTATTTTGACAGGATTTAAAGGATTTTATTGAATGTTCAGGCTAGGATTAGGGATTTACAAGAATTTTAAGAAAATCTAAGATATTGTTTAGGACCTAAAATTGTTTCAAAGGATTCATAACATTTCTAATTATTTAACGTATTTTTAAATATTTTAAAGAATTACAAACAATTTCAGGATTTTATCGAAAATTCAAGAGGATTCAAAGTGTTTTGTGGGACTTCCAAAGATTGTAAGATCAGTTTTAAAGGACTTTTAGCAGACTTTAAAATTAAATAAAACAAAACGTCATCTAAAGAGATTTTAGGTTATTTTGAAATATTTTGAAAAGATTTAAAGGATTTCAGTGAATTTCAAAAACACTTAAGATTTTTTTAGGGCCTCTAATCAATCCAAAGGATTCATGGAATTTTTTATTATTTCAAAGATTTTAAACTATTTTAAGAGATTACAATGAATCTCAAAATTTTATATTAAATTAAAGGACTTCAATGTGTGTAGTGGGACTTCCAAAGATTGTAAGGTCTGTTTTGAAGGATTTTTAGAACACTTCAAAATTAGATAAAATGAAACAAAATTTAAAGGGAGTTTAGGGATTTTCAACGGGTTTCGAAGGTATTTAAACGATTTAATTTAATATTCAGGGACCCTCAGGTATTTCAAAGAGTTTTTTTTAAGATTTATGATATTTTCTGCGATCTCAATTAACTTCAAAGGATTCATGGGATTTCTAATTATTTCAAATACTTTAAAATATATTAAGAGATTACAAAGAATCTCAACATTTTATTCAAAATTCAAGGGGATTCAAAGTGTTTTGTGGGACTTCCAAAGATTGTGAGGTATGTTTTGAAGGATTTCTAGAACACTTAAAAAATAGATAAAACAAAACATATGAAATTTGGAGAAAAAAATGAGTAAGCTTTGGAGAAACGTACACTTTTTTCTTTTATTACTAATCTGCTGTAGATTGGTGATCTCAGGATAGAACACAAACTAACCATGACTCTTCCCTTTCCAGCTCTGTCCCTATAGTCCCCCTAAATTGACTGAAGTTGGGTGGGACTGACGTTGGACGGGACTGACGTTGGACGGGACTGACGTTGGGTGGGACTGACGTTGGGCGGGACAGATGTTTGGTGGGACTGATGTTGGGTGGGACTGACGTTGGATGGGAATCGCAAAATATATTTCTAGCTTTTAATAGATTGATCTTGCAATTGTCAATTTCTCATGAATGCAAATAGACTCTCATTAGCTCATTTTATGATAAGTTGTCCTATTGACGGAAGGCGGTTAATATATTTCGTAGATACTCTTTCAACTACATAAATCCTGGAAAATCTTCAGCATACAAGGATTATTTGTTTACTTCTCACATTCAAATTAATTCAATAAAATCTTTGGCGGATTATACTAATCGCTTATTCTGTATTTTTTAAATAAAGTTTTTTTAAATAAAATGTGTAAAAAAATTATGTGTAAAAATAACATTCAATTTTTCGATAATTATAAACAAATTATTCCCAATATTTTTGTGGGTTCAGATTCGATTAAGGTGCTATTGACCCGGGACACAAATAATTTTATTCGCCCACGCAGACCGGATCGTTCGAGGCAATATTCCAAATATTTGCTTTGAATGTTTTTATAATTCTGTTGACGGCTTTATTCGAAAGCTTCATTATAACTACAGTCGAGGGAATTGCAGGGATCACAATCTTTCCCCTTTTTTCTCTAATCCCTTTTCCACTTTTTTAGCAAAAAATTAAATTTAAAACAAAATAGATAAGTTTTAAACATATAAATTTTTAAACAGAAAAAATGAATTATCAACAAAAAGTTAACTTTTAACCAATTAGTTAAATTTCTATACAACAAGACTTTTTAACCAAATTTAACAAAAGTCGAATTCTCAAAAAAAAATTGTAATTGATCTGAAGAAGGTGTAATTTCTACCAAAAGAGAAGAAAATTTCAAACCAAAAAGACGAATTTTCAAAAACAGATTAAAATTTTTAACCAAGAAAAATGTGCAGTCTACCAAGAAAATTTTTTAACAAACTGTCGAATTTTTAGACCATGAAGATGTAATTTTTTATTAACAGTTAAATTTTCGACTTAAAAAATATGAATTTTGTACAAAAAAGTTCATATTTAAGATAGTTGAATTTTCAAAAATGAAGTAGCCGAATTAATTTTCATTTAAGAAACGTATTTTTTTCAACCAATCTGTTGCATGTTTAAGAAGATAATTATATTTTCAGTAAACTAAAAAATTTGATCAAAGAAGAAACGATTTTTCAACAAAAAATTACGAATTTAAAAAAAAGTTAACTTGGAGGAAAGTAGTTAAACTTTTAACAAAAGAGTTGAACTTTCTTGTTGAAAATACAATTTTTCCATAAAACAGTTGAATTTTCAACCCAAGTATATAACTGTTCAATCAAAAAGTTATTTTTTATCCAATTATTTAATTTTAAACAAAATAGTTGAGTGTAAAATAAAAAACTTAATTTTAGACAAAATAGTTTATTTTAGAGTAAAAAATTTAATTTTCAAGAAACGAACAAAATTGACGTAAACCTTGAATTTTCAAACAAAAATAATAATTATTGATTTATCGGGTTTAAAATACGATTTTTCTACAAGACCATTAAATTTTTAACCCAAAAAATATTAATTTTGAACAAAAAAGTTAATCTTTAAGAAGATAATTATATTTTCCGTAAAACAAAAAATTTTATCAAACAAAAAACGAGTTTTCAAATAAATTACGAATTTAAAAAAAAATTAACTTGGAGAAAAGTAGTTAAACTTTTAACCAAAGAGTTAAATTTTCGTGTTGAATATACGATTTTTCCACAAACAGTTCAATTTCTCATTATTTAATTTTAAACAAAACTGTTGAGTTTAGAGTAAAAAACTTAATTTTAAACAAAATAGTAAAGTTTAGATTAAAAAATTCAAGTTTTAACAAACAAACAAAGTTAAATTAAAGCCTTGAATTTTCAAACAAAAATAAAAATGATTTTAAACTTTCATTCAGGGAATTGAATTTTCGGGTTTAAAATAAGATTTATCTACAGAACTGTTAAATTTACAATCCAAGAATATTGTTTTTCAACAAAAAAGTTCATTTTAATCCAATTAGTTAATTTCAAACAAAATAGTTAAGTTTGCAGTTAAAAAAACCTCATTTTTGACAAACAAATGAAAAGGTTCACTAAAATATTAAATTATCAGTTTCAACTACAGAGTTGAAATTTTAACTTTAAAAGTAAAATTTTCATACTGTAATAGTTATGATTGCAACAAAAACAAATTTGATTAAAAATAAAAAACAGTCAGATATTTTAAACAATTGCAACAAAATACTTTACTCCCTAACTTTTTTTAATTAGTCGAACTTTCAACAAAAGAGGTAATTTTCAACTTGAAAAGATTAATGTTCAACGACATAGTTAAATTTTTAAACCAACAAAACTTTTTAAGAAAGTTGAATTTTAAACAAAGAAGTATCTCTTTAACAAAATGTTAAATTTTGACCTACATGACTCAATTTTGAACCCAATAATACAACTTTTACCCAAAATTTAATAGTCATCTTTTCAACCCAAATGAATAAACTTTTACCCAAAAATAGTGCAATATTTTTATTGGGTTCTATAATTTATATATGATTTCTAAATTTCTAATTAAGTTTGCATTTCAGTTAGAAAATGAGAAAAATATAGGAATATAATTTTAATTATAAAATATATAAAAATAATAAATAAAGCCTACTCCATCGAAAATACAATCGAAAAACTGTTATTATTTGTTTTTTAATTTTAAAAAAATTTCTTCGTTATTTTATATGAAGCAGGATCTTGTTTCACAAAACGTCTTTAAGTTTTAATATAATCTAAGAAACTGTGATTATAATAAAAATTTAAAGAAGTCTGCTTCGAAAATCCTTCGGCCAAAAAAATTATCTTAAAATACAACTTCACTAAGTTTAGTCGGAGGTCTAAAAGCAAAAGCGGTCTAACATTGTAAATAATCAAACATTAACTACCGTAAAACGGGGTAATTTCGGACATGTGGGGTAATTTCGGACACGTAAGGTAATTTTGGACATGTAGGGTAATTTCGGACATGTAGGGTAATTTCTGAATGTGGGGTAATTTTGGACATGTAGGGTAATTTCGGACATGTGGGGTAATTTTGGACATGTAGGGTAAATTCAGACATTCCTAAACAATTATCTCTAGATTCTGGTTAAAGAAACCAAAATTAATTTAGAAAGGTCCGAAATTTACTGCACCTATTCGAAATTACCCCGTTTGACGGTACTATCAGTCATTTATATCAATCATTCACCTGAAGTTTTTTTTTTTAAATCTTGACATCGTATATTCTGGTTTGATTGAGTTGTATGGAAGTACAAGAGATCAAAGAGTACCTAAGATGAATATGGATTTTATGGAAGATGACTATCTATATGTGTGAGACAGTACATGTGCACTGCATTCCATTCCAACAATTCCTATAAGTACTAAGAACAGTTATATATCAGACCATACTTGTAGCATTTCTATATCTACGATGACAGTTTGTTGATGAAAAACCATTCAAGATTCCCCACTAGATGAATGGTTAGATACTCGTAAATTGCAAAAAGCACAATCGAGAAATGTTGCACTTTCTTCCTGCAATATCCGAGAAATCAATATTTATTTTCATTAAATTCATACCTTTCAGGGAAAATTTCTGGATTTTCACAAAAACCATTCGCCATGGATAGTAAATTTGATATTTTGAAGTGAAACTTCTTTTGGGACGGGACGGAATCAAAAAAAGACAAACCGCACAACCACACGACCGCACGTGCAACCTGTCAGGGTGTGGATCATCAAGAAAAGACTTTATTTTTTGTAATAACTTGGAACAAAAAGGATTTTTCATGATAACCAAAATAAATGAATTTTTATACAAGAAGAGTAATTCTCAACCAACAACAATGAATTGTTAACCACGTAGTTTAATTTTCAACTAAAAAGGGAAAATTTACAAGTACCAAAAAAACCTATTTGAAACAAAATCCATAATATTTCAACTATAGAAATATATTTTCAACTAAAGAAAAATTCAACCAAAAATTGAAAAGTTGAATTTTTTGGAAGAAAGTATGATTTTAAAAAAATAGATACAATCAAAATTAAGAATATTCTACAACAAAAGATGCAATTTCAACAAAATGCATCCATTTTCAGCTATTAAGTTAAATTTTTAACTAAAAAATATCAATTTTTAACCAAAGAATGAAAAAGTTTTGATTTCAGATAAAAAATCAATTTTGAATGAAAAAAAATTTTTCATCAGAATCGTTCGGTCTTCGACAAAAATAAATTAAGTTTTAATTAAAATTTTTTTAATCTAATGCTCAAATATGTTTCTGAAAAAATTAATTAAAAGAATTTTTATCAAAATAAGTAAATTTTTAATAACATACATGGATTTTTAACAATGTAATTGAATTTTCATGTAAAAAGATAAATTATTATTAACCAAAAGTTGAGTAGTTTAATTTTCAGAAAAAAATCATTTTTAATCGAAAAAAGGAGTTTTGATAAAATAGTTTATTTTTTAACGAAAGAAATAAATTTTTAACTGAAAAACATAAATTTTCAAATAAATGTCAATTAAATATTCTGTTAAAATAAATAATTTTGAATAAAAAAAAGATAATGTTCAAAAAAGTCAGTAAATTTTAAATCATTTTTAAACCTTTTGAACAAAAAAATTAATAAAATATGTGAATTTTAAACCAGAGAGATCAGGTTTTACCTGAAAATATAAATTTTCAAAAAAATAGTTAAATTGTTAGTTAAGAATATATTGTTTAGAAAAAAGGGTCGAGTGAAGTTTTAAGAATAACTTTCTAACAAAAATGAGAATTTTCAACTAATGAAAACAAACATTTTTTAACTTTAAATTTAAGCAAAAAATGTTCAGCAAAAAATGTCAGCTAAAAAAATTAATTTTTGGGAAAGACAAATTTTTATCATAACAGTTAAATTTTTAACCAAAAAGTTTGCAACCAAACAGTTTAAATTTCAACTGAAAGAGATGAATTTTTAATTGAATGCATTAATTTTTAACTACACGGTTTGTTTGTTAAATAAAAAAAATTTGAAGCAAATATTGAAATTTTCATTTAATTGGTTTTCAGCCAAAAAATCTGATTTTCAAAAAACAGATGAATTATTGTATACAAAAACAAAACTAATTTTCAGCAAACTAAGTAAATTTGTATTAAAATGCATGGATTTTCAACAAATTAATTGAATTTTTATGTAATATAAAATTAACCAAAAGTTGAGTAGTATAATTTTCAGAAGAAAATAATTTTTAATCGAAAAAAGGAGTTTTGATAAAATAGTTTATTTTTTAACGAAAGAAATAAATTTTTAACTGAAAAAAATAAAGTTTCAAATGAATGTCAATTAAATATTCTGTTAAAATAAATAATTTTAAATAAAAAAAAATAATGTTCAAAAAAGTCAGGAAATTTTAAATCATTTTCAAACCTTTTGAACAAAAAAATTAATAAAATATGTGAATTTTTAACCAGAGAGATCAGGTTTTACCTGAAAATATGCATTTTCAAAAAAATAGTTAAATTTTTAGTTTAGAATATATTGTTTAAGAAAAAGGCTCTTGCGACGTTTTAAGAAAAATTTTCTACCAAAAATGAGAATTTTCAAGTAAAGTAAACAAACAATTTTTAACGTCAAATTTCAGCAAAAAATGTTCAGCAAAAAATGTTCAGCTAAAAAAATTAATTTTTAGAAAAGACAATTTTGTATCATAACAGTTAAATTTTCAACCAAAAAGTTTGCAACCAAACAGATTAAATTTGAACGAAAAGAGACGAATTTTTAATAAAATGCATTAATTTTTAACTGCACGGTTTATTTGTTAAATAAAAAAAATTTGATTCAAATATTGAAATTTTCATTTGAATCGTTTTCAACTAAAAATCTGACTTTCCAAAAACAGTTAAATATTGTTAACAAAATTTTTTAATTGTTAACAAAAACAAAACTAATTTTCACCCAAACAGAATAATTTTCACCCAAACAGATGAATTTACAAATAAAAGACTCCATTTTTTAACTGAAAATTGTAGCATATTGTACTTAAGTTTTTCAGCTAAAAAATGTATTTCGAACAAAAAGAAAAAAAAACGTCAACAAAATAGATAAATTTTTAAGGGGAAAAAAATAAATTTTTAAGCAAAAGAAAAACGAATTTTTCAAAAAATAATTAAATTTTCAACAAAAAGCTTAATTTTCGACGGAAAAAGACAAATTTTTATTAAAATATAAAAACTTCAACCATGTGGTCGATTTTTCAACAAAATTTATAAATTTTTATTCAAAATTTGAATAATTCAATTTTTACTTAATTAATTTAAAAAAAACCATTTTCACCAAAACATTTAAATTTTCAACCAAAAAGATGAATTTCAAAAAATTAAAAAAATGCAGATTGGCCCTTGATTATTCACATAGTAAAAAATATTTTATTCTTCGTCTAATGCACTAATTTTATGACTGATTACAAACAGTTCGTAATGTGAGACTTGCATGGGGAAGGTGCTTGCAGGAACGAAAGAATCTAATTAGGCAAGTGGTGCTAAAATGAGTGAAGTGAGGGTCAATTAATTAGTGAAATTCTCAATAGTATATTGCCTTCCGAGACCAAAAAAATTCTGCTCTTTTCAAAAAAAAAATTTAGGACGAGAACTTAGTAGGAGCACGTTTCTTAATTAATTCTTTAGAAATTTTTTCTCATTTGAGAATATTGATATAAAGAAAAAAGCTTCCCCTTTTTCTCATCTCTTCGCTTAAGTTTTATCTGAATTAGTAAATTAAAATAAAGTAATATCAATAAAATTCTACCATTATATTTTAGGTAGAATTTTGTTTATTAGAAAGTTAATTTTTTTGGTTGGAAATGGAATTTTTGTGTTAGAAAGGCATACTTTCTCGTCAGAAATTCAAATACTTAGTTGAAAGTTGATCTCTTTCAAATTAGGTAATTTGCTTGAAAAATCGTTTTATTTTTTATTGAAAATTTACCTTTTTTAATTTGAAGTTCAACAATTTCGTTAAAAATTCCCCTTTTTAGTTGAGGATTCATGTGCTTGGTTGATAATGAAATAATGAAATATACTTTTTGTTGCCAAATTTCAGGTTGAAAATTGATAGTTTTGGTTGGAAGCTCATGCAATTAAAAAAAGGATATTTTTGTTAAAAATTACTTCTCGATTGGAAATTTATCCTTTTTAATCAAAAATGCAACTGCTTGGTTGAAGATTAATCTGTATCTGTTGAAAATGCAACTTTTATGTTGAAAATTGGCCTTATTTGAGAATTTAAACTTATTTTGAATTTAAAATAATTTTTTTTAAATCTTAACAGTTACATGTTTTGTTGAAAATTCATTTTTTTGGTTTAAAAGTCTACTATTATATTTTTGGTTCGGAATTCATCTGGTTTTTTTTTTAAATTCGACTATTTATCTGGAAATTAAATTTTTTTGTTGAAAATACAACTATTGCGTTAAAAATATTCTTTGAATTATTTTATTAATTTTATTAATTAAATTTGTTAATAACATTTAATTTAATTTAATTTAATTCAATAATTTAGTTTTTATTAATTAACCATTTATTTGAAATTTAAACTACTTTATTAAAAATTTATTTTTATTCTGCTTAAAGACTTATTTTTTTGGTTGAAAATCGAACTATTTTGTTGACAATATTTTAAATGTATTAATAATAATGTTTAATATTTGTTGTAAGTATTATTTTTTAGTCCATAAATGACCAAAATTCATATTTGTAGCAGGTTTTACTCTCAAATTTTGAGACAAAACAATTGAACAATTAAAAAATTTTGTTTAAAAGTCATATTTTTTACTTAAAAATTTATGTTGACCAAAAAATTTGTTTTTCTTCCAAATTCAAATTGAAGCTTCTTTCTTTTCGGTTAAAAGTCTAATTTCAAATTTCAGGATAAAAATTCACTTTTTTTGTTAAAAATTGTATTATTTGGTTCAAAATTTAATTATTTTGTCGAATATTCAGCAATTTTATGCAAAAGTCATACTTTTTAGATAAAAATTTGTCTTAACCAAAAAATAGTTTTTTAGTTAAAAATGCAACTGTGTGTGGTTCAAAATTACTTTTTTAAAATGAAGATTTACATTTTCGGTTTTAAAATTTATCTTATTCAGTGGAAAATTTAACAACATGGTTGAAAATGGGGTATTTTTGTTAAAAGTTCGTATTTATTGGTAAAAAAATAATCATCTTGGCTACAATTTTTTACTAGATATTTGAAATATAATTAATTAGGTGGAAAATTCTACTTTTAATATAAAAAATCAATTTTTTTATGGAAATTCAACTGTTTTGTTGAAAATTAATCTGCTTTAGCTGAGGATGTATTTTGTTGAAAATTTACCTCAGTTGGATAAATTTAACTGATTTTAATTAAAAATTTTATTTTATTGGTTGAAATATAAAATATTACATTTTCTGTTAAAAATTCAACTCTTTGGTTCCAAGTTTAACTGTTTTGTTGAACATAAAACTTTTTGTTGAAAATTCGTCTTTTTTTGAGAATTTAACAATTTGTTAGAAAATTCAATGGTTTTGTAAAAAATTATATATATTTTTTAAATTATTTTTTTTATAAAGATAAATTTTAATATTCCATTTTTGGTAGAAACTGAATCTATTTGGTTGAAAATTCATTTGTTTGATTTGAAAACGTATTTATTTGTTTAAAAATTTAACTGTTTTTTAGAAATATCGTCTTATTGGCTTCAAAATTCGATATGTTGGATAAAATTTGTCGTATTTTTTATTAAAAAAATAATTTTAA